>VXAY01004928.1:626255-681996 GCA_013399855.1 Oxyruncus cristatus | reverse complement strand
AAAAAAAAAAAAAGTAAATGGGAAATTCTTTCAAGGACAAGGGATAGCATAAAGGCGACAATGGAGATAAGCTGAAAAACAGATAGGAAAAGTTAGAGGATGCAAAACAGGAATTCAGCTGCTGACAGGCACTGATTCATTGCCTTGAAAAAAGATTGATTTGCTGTGAAATTGCTAGCCATTACACTGGCAAATCTGACAACATTTAGAACACTAAATGCAAGTATCATTAAAGATTTCCAGTTATCTGCTATTTGTGTAACACCTGTGATAATCTCCCTTCAGAATCTTGGTCACAGAAGTGTCTGACATGACACTTCTATTAGTACTTTATTATTGACTGGTTTGTACTGTACTGCACTGCTTTAGTAATGTAATTAGTAATAATATGCAGCATATTTGACAAGCAGTCTAACAATATTGCAGACAAAACAAAATGATTTGTATATGGCATCCTCATAATATTTGTCATTAAAAACAGTATTTTAATTAAGTAGACCTGTTGTTTTCACAGAATAAAATTAACAGTGTTGTCATTAGTTTTCTTTTTTCATGCTGCTGGCTTCAGTTATGTAAGAATCAGAAAAGATCCCTATCTTGATGCTTTTTGACTGAATGTCATTAAAAATCTCTGCAGCTCCACAGAGAACCTAATTTTTAATAACATACAGCTAGAGCTCATTGAACGTTTCCCTCGTAAAAGAGATATTCAAATTCCTATGTTTTATCTTTCACATGAATTATTAAGCAAATCCAAACCTAATATTTGTTTTTTCCTCTTAAGAGAAATTAATTAAAAATTAATTGAAAATTCACTGGCACTTTCTTTACCTGAATTGACTCATTACCTTACAGAAGCTGTAGTCTAGATACCTCAAATTTCTATTCTCCACTAGATCAACAAAAGATAACTTGTAAGGATTCAAAGCTGCTGATACATCATGTCTACAGAGATGTATACCAGTAGTATGAGCAGATTTGTTTTAAGTGGAAGCTTCTTGATAATTTTTATTATTATCCATTTAATGTGCATACTTAATTTCACGAGGAAAATCTCAAAGCATCCTAAACCACATTCTGATTCATCAATTGCTGAAAAATACTTCTGAATTACTTTTTTAGACAGAAGTATAATTGGAATAGTTAACACTAAACTTAGAGACAACAGAGAGCTAATATAACAGAATCACACGGTTGGAAAGGATCTCCGAGATGATCATGTCCAACCCTTGATCCAACACCACTGCGGTTCCTAGACTATGGCACTAAGTGCCACATCCAGTCTCATCTTAAATTCTCTGTCCAGAGAATCCACCACCTCTCTGGGCAGCTCATTCTAGTGTCTGATTATCCTCTCGGTAAAGAATTTCTTCCTAATATCTAACCTAAACCTCCCCTGGCACAGTTTAAGACCATGCCCTCTTGTCCTACTGCTGGTTGCCTGGGAGAAGAGACCAACCCCCACCTGGGCTACAACCTCCTGTCAGGGAGTTGTAGAGAATGATGAGGTCTCCCCTGAGCCTTCTCTTCTCCAGGCTAAATATTATTATCAACTAGCATTCTTGGACAGTTAACAAAAAACATTTACCTAAAAGGACATAGGATATAATTATTTTGTCTATATTTCACTTTCTCTGAAAATGAAAATGGTAACTAAGCTCTTCCAACACATCTTTGATAAAGTATCTAAAATTCAGTCTTTGTTACCAGGACAAAATATTTCTTACACTTTAGTTGCTACAGATTACCTCCATACAGAGGCTAAGTGTATCTCCATAGTAACTTTGAAACCTTATTTATCAGTCAGACTTTTATTTTGTTAGACATCGTCTGGCAAGATTTAGGCACCATTGTACTGTGCAGTGAAAGAAAATTTAAGAAGATACAGTCAATGCTGTGAATTTCCCTCTAATGTTTTTCCTACTGATGATGAATGATTCATCCATCATTTCATGAGCCAATCATTTGTATCAGCTCATCTCAATAACCCATATAATTTACCATTTATTGATGAGGTTGTTATTGGTCTTGTCAGCACCCAGAGGCTTTTTCATATCTTGTGTTCCGAATTCTCTAACAGGACTTTCTAAACTATTGACACATATTCAATCCAGCCCTGGAGTCCTACCCTTCTAAATCAAAGATAATGCACAAACACCGTTTTGCTTTACTAATTTTCTTTCTTATTCTCCATTCTGCTAAGACCTATTAGTCTTGGCTTTATAAACTGACCTACAGCATCCTACATTTGTAATATTCTGTTTAGTGTTCTTACAGTTTCCATAGAGATGTCAAAGCCATAAAGGTTTACTTTTGCCACAGCTCTGAAAGGTGTCTGTTGGGGCAGCTCATTTAAAAGACTGCGTTGGTCCACCTTACAAAATAGACTTTTTACTTCAATGGTTTGCAATCCACCTACTGGAATAATCTGGCATCAGTAATTGCTCCCTGAGAGGGCGACTGCGCTCATTCCCGGTCCCCATGCACAGAAGTGAAAGTGGTCCTGTTCTTGACTGGAAATGTCTCAGTCCAGACAAATGAGCAGTGGATGCTCAGGGGAGCACATGTACATGAGCCAGAATAGCCTGAAACTGGTATTATTTGTCCTTTGCTGTATGTTTTGATATCATGGCTTGGCTTCCCATCAGATTAATATTGGTGCAGAACTGGAGCCAGCCTGTGCAAGTCCACCAGGCTCTTAGTAGAATGGTTGGTATATGTGAAACCCAAAACTTGAACTATGTTCAGTTTTAAAATAGGTAGTCTGACTGCCCAATTCTGTAAAATATTTTCTCTACTTTCTCATAGAATATAGTCGAATGATACCATTTTTATACCTACAAAGACGTGCGCCCTTGTCAGCCTGTGTCATAGTCCTCACACACAGCATGCATGAAAAGAGTAAGCATGAGCTTCCTGACAGAACACAGAGATTAATTTATCTTTGCCACCTCCTTAATTTGAGAGAACAATGTTGAAAACCTACTTTATTTACGCCTACACTGTGTCAGGCGCATGAACAGAATATTAGTCTTTTTTAAAACTAGAATAACAGATCATTTCATTACTCCTTCAGACACTTAGACACCACTCATAAAGCACATTGTACTATTCAAAGTTTCTGCATGTGTTTACAG
Organism: Oxyruncus cristatus; assembly: GCA_013399855.1. Classification (NCBI taxonomy): domain Eukaryota; kingdom Metazoa; phylum Chordata; class Aves; order Passeriformes; family Cotingidae; genus Oxyruncus; species Oxyruncus cristatus. Next base: position 678,859 of record VXAY01004928.1, on the reverse strand, counting down.
TATGAATATAAATGGATCTTAATGCATGACTTTTTTCCTACTTTCTTTTCTACAAATAGGACATTACCAATTAATCCACCACAGAATTCACTAAAAATGCTTTCTGAAATTCAAAATATGGGAGCCATGCCAGGTTATGCTCCATCCCATCAAGCAACTCTTTTGAATGATTGTCTTGTGTTAACCCATAGCTGGAAGTAGTGCTGGCAAGACCAGGGTTTTATAAGTATTTATAAAAGATTATGCAACTGATAGTTTTGCCTTTAGGTCAACATTTGGCAGGAACCTGAAATGAATCCAAAAGCATAGAATTGCATTTCTTAAGTCTATTACAGTATTATTTTAGGAGTATAATCCTAAGAAAACCATTAGAATCTGCATATTGCAAAAGTTCTCTCTTCCCTTTCAAGAAATCAGAAAACCGACCCCTTGAACAGCTTCTCATACATTCTCAGAATTTCCTTTCTTTGAACTTTTTACTGGGTCTCCAATAGCAGTAGTTTGTATATCTGTTACTGCACTGGAAACAAATGTGGAATAGCGTAAAGCTCTTTGTCATTTCAGGTAATTTCCTTTTGCTCAGCAGCATGACCACTTTCAATCACTTCAAGTGAGAATGCATTTGTGTCCTCAGATGAGGACATACTAATATTCATGTCAGTCACCTTCATTGTTGAACAAGACCCTCTAAGTCAGTTAATAAGACTAGAAAACAGTATGCAAAATATTCTTTCCATATCAATATCAAGCTTTACATATTAACATTCTCACCATAACTATTTTCAAGGATTGATCAAGCTCTATCCCAGATTTCTTGACTACCCTATTACTACTGTGCTAGAACTACTACCTGGAGCCTACTTGTAGCCCCTGATGTCCTCTCTTTAAACTGTCCTAACCCAGTGATCCCCATTTATTATCCACCAACAACACATGGTCTGCCAGATATAAATTGCAATGTGAACTTAGAGGTTAAAAATCAGGATGTCGGGAAGAACAAAGTATGAAGCTATCTGGAATATGTTATTTGCAGAGGGTCATTGTTTACGGACTGCAATAATTAGAGATCAATGCCTTGAATGTCTTATATTTTTTGTTTACATATCACTGAGGCTCCTGTATTATCTTCTACCGCACTACTCTAGCTGTCAGGCTGAACTGTCCAATATTACCCTGGAGACAGACTGCCAATTTCATTAGCAGGAGTTACAGTGGCAAGCTGCTCTGTAAGAATACCAAGGCTACCTATGCTCCCAAATTTGAAGCTGCTTCTGTGGATGTGTCTCTTGAAAGCTGCTGAATATTCCTCTTCATTCTCCAAAGTTGGTATAAATTATCTTTTTCATGTCTCTCTGCATTAAGTAAGCAGAGGTCAACTCTCATTTACTGCTCACTACTCAAATTGTCTCTCACAAGGTTTTAATGGGAGGGATTTATTGGATTTAAAGGACAGCAGATGATGCACACTGCTCAACAGTGGTGTCTTCCTGTAATTCAGAAATAGAGGTCCTACTGTAAATCAGTTGTTCATACTTGCTTTATCTCTTCTGCACATCTCTATCTAGTGTTCAACATCATATTCTCATTCAGTCTGGTTTTTTACTTCTGACATTTTAGCAGACATTTTGAGGTGGAGCACTATTATTTAGACTGCTGCTTCTCCAGTGCTTAAAACATGCTAAAAACATTTTTCACATATTGTTACCTGAGCTTTCCTTGTCCCTTTTCAAGTCCATTCAGTCAATGGCTTTCTCAAACTAGAAACCAGCACAAACATTTAAGCTGTTTTTCACAATGTACACTGTGGATGAACTGGGCCAACTGCAGAACATATAGGAAAGATACCCCTCTGAGTCTGAGATGATCAGCATTCTCCATTTTACTATATTCTGGTATCTTCTGATACAAATTTCTTATGTTGTTCACGAAGGAGAGGGAACTGAGAGACAAATACACAGCTGGAATAAAAACATGGTGTGCATGTAAAAGTTAAAGCTATCACAGATCACAGGGCAGCTCTTCACTATAGATACATACTGGTGATTTACAAATAAAATGTATCTCAAGAGACTAAAAATAACTGTTTAACACTGACAAACACTCTTTCTTTGTTTTACCATACTTAAGAATAATTTGACATTTAAAATTTTCATAATGAACTGAAATTCCCTCCTTATACTCCATCTATTAGAAAACAGTGAATAATTCAGAAAAGACAGGGAGAAGTTGATAGTTTGGTTCCAATTCACTGGTCTGCAACAATTCTAGCTGCAATGGCAACTTGTGCCAACACTTTTTTTCACCGATCAGAAGAGGGTACAGCATCAACTATAGTACATACATGTAAACATGAATGTAAATGTTCAGCAGCTCACAAAGTAGATTATTTTGTTCACTGTCTTTGCTTCCATAGGTACAATAAAACTGTTATAGTACCTGCAACATCATATACTTCGTGTCACAACAGCAGTTTTAACCTTATATATGTAAGCCATTCAAGTGGGGTTTTTTGTCTTTTACTTGCCAAAACCATTATTAAAGTCACAGAAGTATCCAGACAGAAAAATCAACATACTGTATCAGAATCTCTGTTGTATGGGCTTGGCAACAGATAGAATTATACTGTAATAATCAGGGTAGTTTTGTTATCTTTCTAATAGCTAAACAAAATTCCTCCGTATTATAACAGTATTTCAGAGTACTAGTATCTACCTAAAGACTTCACTAAATTACTGACTTTGAAATATAAGTTACTTTTTAAAAGCCTAGCATTTAATTCTGTAGCCAGAGAACTAGAAAGCTCAATGATACATTAAACAACATATTCACTGTGCATTGTTCTGTCAACAGGACTGCACATTATCTGAAGACAATGAACATATCAGTACCATAAACTTGAATAAAAGAGCTGAAGGAGGAAAAATGCTGAAATGTGGGTTTGACCTCTCCTAGGATCACATGGCTATGGTTGTAATAGATGAAGCCAGAAATAATAGCATTTTGAGGCCAGGAAAGAAAAATGCTACCCACAAAATGGATGCTAAGTCACAAGATGCTAATCAAATAATTTTCATTGTTCTCAAAGTTCATCTACAAAATGGAAATAGCAGAGGACAGAGAAATATCAACAAAACCAACCATAAAAATGTATAAAAGAATACTCATGTTATTTTTTGTAGCTTTGGAGACAGCATCCATCTGTAGTATTTTCCTAGTGTTTAGAGATATGATTAAGATATACATTTACAGGCTCAGTACGAGGCTCACTTAAGTCAGTAAGAATTTTTTCTTCAGTTATAGTGCTCTATGACTTTTGTCCCAGGTTAAGAAAGATATTTTCTGGATAGCTAAATGCCTTCCACAGCAGCAAGGAGTGATATAGATGGTGCAAAGTGTATGAAAGGGTGTGTATTTGCGTATTATACAAGAAGTGCTATTTACCCTGCCCTGTGAGCCATGAAGCAGCACAGGATCTTTATATATCAGGTATTGTCAAAAAATGCAAAAGAAAAAAATCTGCCAATCTAGTGTGGTTCATCTAATCTGCATGGAACACCTTATCTTTAATAAACATATTACCTTGTCATAAAGTAGACTGAAATCATATTATCCATCGCTTTGTATTTGTACATCTACATACAGAAATAAGAGGGAGCTAAGAAAGAAATAAATCCTACTTCACAGCAGTATCACTCAAGAATATTGAGCAACAATACTCTTAAAAGCAACATGAGTCAGGAACCATTAATTCAATAAAAAAAAAATCCAACTGGCATGAAAAGGTCAAAAGCCATTGAACTTGCTCAGAACTGTCAGAAAATAACATATTGAATTGAAGGCACAGGAGAGCACTGACAGGCAAAACTTAGCACTCTTAGATCTAATTTGGCCAGAACATTGAGATAATCATTCCATCACTTGAAAAACTTGTTTGGTGCAGTTAAAAGCTAAAAGTATGCTGCAGTCGGTTGTTTATTTGTATGACAATTACAGCCTTCAGAATTTCACAATATGCGGCATCTATGTATGTCTTTTTACTTTGGAAGATTCCTAGATTTTTTTTCTAAATAAAGGTAACAAAATATAACATTTTAAACCATAGTAATTTCCATAACCTTAAATTCAATTACAGGTTTTGTCACAAAAATCTGAAGGCTATTTCCCATACATACATCTGTGCAGATTAAAAAAATCCCTAAACAAATCAGCATAAGCCTAACACAGCTGTGAAAGGTAATAGTGAAAAAAAGTGGTGAAAACAGAAACAAAATCTCCAGCTTTTCCAATATGTGTATCAGTCAGACAGCCTCCATCTCACAGAATCTGCACTGAATGATAGCTTCACAAAATTCTGTTTTGAACAAAAAATGGTTCTCTTTATATTACCTGTGTCCACAAATGTGGGGGGCAATAAAAAGTTTCTTCAAATAGGTAATAGGCAGTACAGAAATATCATCAGCCTGATAAATAATATCAGGATGAGGATGGTCACCTCACAATCAGGGACAGAGACAAGGCAGAGGTGTTTAACACTTTTTTTTTGCCTCTGTCTTCAACACAGATGATGGACCAAGGGGGTCTGAGTGCCCTGAGCTGAAGGACCATGACTGTAGAGAATGACCAACTCCCAGTCAACCCTGAAACTGTGTGGGATCTGTTGCTCCAGCTGGATCCCTGCAAATCTATGGCGCCTGATGGGATTCATCCCAGAATCCTCAAAGAGCTGGCTGATGTCCTCGCAAAACCTCTTTTGATGATTTTAGAGCAGTCTTGGGAATCCAGAGAGGTCCCAGCTGCCTGGAACCTGGTAAACATTGTCCTGATTTGTAAAAATAAGGATCCCAGGAACTACAGGCCTATCAGACTCATTTCAGTGCCTGGTAAAGTTATGGAAAAGATTATTCTGGGAGGTATTGAGAAACACATCAAAGACAATGCAAATATTAGTCACAGCCAGCATGGCTACATGAGAGGAAAGTCCTGCTTGTTAAATTTGATTTCCTTTTATGACAAGGTAACCCACCCAGTTGATCAAGAGAAGCAAGTTGATGTAACCTTTTTGGATTTCAGTAAATCTTTCAATAGTGCCTCTCACAGTATCTTTCTGGACAAAATGTCCAACACATAGCTGAATAAATACATCATATGGTGCGTGAGCAATTGGCTCACAGGTCAAGCACAGAGAGTAACAGTGAATGGGGTAACATCAGACTGGTGACCTGTCACTAGTGGGGTTCCACAGGGCTCCATTTTAGGCTCTGTGCTTTTCAACATCTTCATATAGGACTTGAATGTAGGACTGGAAGGGATACCAAGCAAGTTTGCAGAGGACGTAAACCTGGGAGGAGGTGTTGACTCCTTTGAAGGCAGGGAGGCCCTGCAGAGAGACCTCGACAAATGAGAGCACTGGACAATCACCAACCATGTGAAGTTCAACAAGGGAAGTGTTGGATTCTGCACCTGGGATGGGGCAACCCTGGATGTACGTACAGACTGGGGAATGAGATGCTGGAAAGCAGTGCCGCAGAAAGGGACCTGGGGGTCCTGGACAATGGCAAGCTGAATATGAGTCAGCAGTGCCCTGGCAGCCCGGAAGGCCAGCCATGTCCTGGGGGGGCATCAGGCAAAGGATCGCCAGCTGGTCGAGGGAAGTGATTTTTCTGCTCTGCTCTGCACTGATGTGGCCTCACTTTGAATATCGTGTGCAGTTTTGGGCACTGCAATATAGAAAAGGTATTAAGCTGTCAGAGAGTGTCCAAAGGAGGGCAATGAAGATGGTGAAGGGCCTTGAGGAAAAGCCATATGAGGAGCGGCTGAGGTCACTTGGTCTGTCCAGCCTGGAGGAGACTCAGGAGAGACCTGTCTACAAGTCTACAACTTCCTTATGAGGGGAAGAAGAGGGGCAGGCACTGATCCCTTCTCTGTGGTAACAGAACCCAAGGGAATGGCCTGAAGTTTTGTCAGAGGCAGCTTAGGTTGGATGTTAGGAAAAGGTTCTTCACCCAGAGCATGGTTGGGCACTGGAACAGGCTCCCCAGGGAAGTGGTCACAGCACCAATCCTGACAGAGTTCAAGAAGCCTTTGGATGACACTCTCAGGCACATGGTGTGATTCTTGGGGATGGTTCGATGATCCTTGTGGGTCCCTTCCAACTCAGCAGAATCTGTGATTCTGTGACTTTGGAAAAAAAGTCACACAATAGGCCAGACTGCACCCAGGGGAGTAAAGAATATAGAAGGAAAGTGCTTTGTAACTTTAGCAAAGTGAGAGCAGCAAGCTGTGGCAGGAGCAGCAGTACAGGTGACTGTTCCAAGGTAGCAATGCAAGATGCAAAGCACCCGTATGCATTTCAAACAGGAAATGCAAGGAAAGCAACCTTCTCTGTGGTTTCTGGCCACTAATGTAGCAGACTCCCTGTAATAGATATGAAAGATGTGGTATGAAATATTTACTTTATGCATAAGATAGAGAAGAGGTAGCAGAGCAGAAAATACGAGAGATGTTAGGAGTGTGGAAGATCATCAGATACTAGAAGCATAGCCTCAAAGTTATAATAATATAACAATTACAGTAAATCAGGGAGTTTTGAAAACAAATGATCATTCATGTTAAATATTAACATATCTATATGTATAAATATACATGTATTTAGAGATATGTTCATGTAGATGAGTGCTATACTCCACCAGAAAATACAGCTTTATGATAACACCTTATGTTTAATAGACCTGCACTCAGAATATTCAGATAGACAAATAAGTGTTTCCAGTCTTACAATAAAGCTGCAGTAACATTAGCAAGTACCAGAGCAAGACTCATTACTTATTTGAATAAAAGTCTCTCAGCTAGCAATTATTCTAGGCAAAATTATATAGAACAGAACACCAAGCTGTATATATTCCAAAATAAAAAGTTTGCCTGTGTATATACCAGCTGGGTGACACGAATATGGAATTCGTAAAATAAAAAGTTGATATATTATGCTTATTACCTCTCCATTTCAGACATGTAGAGAGTAAATTCCAATAGGTAACATACTCAACAGAACTGACAACCTTTCTTACTTTCAGGTTCATATTCACACTGGCTCCATCAGAGAGCATGTTTTGGAGGAGAAGCCCATTTTTCTAACCTACTGGATGAGAGTTATCTAATGCTATCTCCAAAAAACCACACTCAAGACTATTTCAAAGGTATTGTTGAGATTTTTCCCATAACATCTGCCCATGTTTGTGTATATAAGTTTGAATTAATGCCACAGTGAAAAAGGTATTATTATTATTACTATTACTATTATTATTATTATTATTACTACTACTACTACTACTACTACTACTACTACTGTTACTACTGTTACTACTATTACTACTATTACTATTTTTACATTTTCTACATAACAAAGTCACCTGAAAAACTGACCAGGAAATAATACTCAAAAAAGAAAATAAGAATAGCTGAGAATTCTTTAGTATTTCGTACAATGAAGCAAGACGCACTTTTTTCAAAGTGCTGTACTGACCATCTGGATGCCTTTTACAGTGTTATGAAGAGCTCCACTTCTCAATCTTTTATGTATATTTTATGGAATGACTGGAGGAACTCGGATCATGCTGTTTATTTTTTATTTTTCAAACCATTTCCAAAATGTGTTCAATATGTCTTAGATTAGAAGGTTGGGGAAAAGGACAAAACATTTCAATAAAAGATTTCAAGAAACCTAGAATCTGAGTTCACAATTGTAGGTAGCCTCTGTACTATGGTCTAGGAGTCTCATTTGTGGGGTTTTTTTTCCTAAATGAAGAGTAACAAGTAGACATGAAAATGCTTGCTTGAGGATAATTTGGTGAAAAAAAGAGTCATTCAATAACATCTCTCTCCCACCAATCTTTAACATGGCTGAGCAGGTAACTCCCTTCCATGCAAGATTATGCCTGCCTCGATTTTCATTGACTTTGCAATCTCAGTTCTGCTGGAATCCTTTGTCTGCCTAAACTTCCCTCAGAACCAGAAGACATTCAAAATCACCTTCCCACCTCCTCAGTCTAACTCCTGTCCCACTCTCCACCTCCGGTCCCTTACTGAACTTTAAATCATGCATTAATTTAAAAGAAAAAAACAAGGGGAAAAAAAAAAAAAACCAAACCAGACCCATACAGATTATTTTGAAACATGCTTTTATGCCAGGAACATCACCACAATTACTTTACTCCACTGAAATAGTAAACAAAAAAATACAATTTTATCTTTACATGTTTTTACGCTTTGCTTTCAAATTTCATTTTTTCTTTTTTCTTTTCTTCCTGGATTTATTTCTATCACAGAGTGCAATGTAATAAGGCATAGTCAGCACTGAAGAACCAATCAGAGATGAAAAGAAGGAAATGGGTTTTGTAAACAGTACCAGCTCCATATGCCAGATACACAGCAGTCTACAGCCTAGGCACAACCTTGCCACTGACTGACTGCGTGACCTCAGTCAAGTCATTCAATCTCTCAGTTCCTCAGCTGTCCTTTGGAAAGCACTAATTTAGTCTAAAACAAAAGCTGTTTCACATGCAAGATAATTTCCAGTCTTTATTTCAACACAAAGGTCTCTTAAAGGCTTATATAAATGGATGACAGCACAGACTCCAGTTATCATGGAGAATAAAGGGCTCTCTACTGTGGAAATGTTGAGTTTGGTTTCTGGTGATCCTACTTGAATGTTAGAAACACTATCACTTAATATTCCAAATAAAAGTAAAAAGGAAAAAAATCCTCAGGGAAGAATCTCTAGTGATTTAGGAGGTTTTATTTAAGTTACATGTTCTCTACTCCCTCTCCCTCAGACCTAATCAGCATGTCCTATATTTAAGACAGAAAATGTAATTTTGGTCAAACAATTTAAATTGGTCATATAGAACTTAGAGCTATCAGTTTTGTTGAAGCCCCGGGTGAATGGCACTTCAGCTCTATCAAATTCAGCTGCAGCAGTGAGCGCCAATTCTCTCAAGGTTATTTTCTATCTGTAATATAACCCAAATCCATCAATTATATAAACTCCTTTGGGTTAAAAAGTTGTAATAAATTGTCCTAGCTCTAAGAAAATGAGTTTGATGAACCTGTCAGTATTATTAGCACTTATAAACTGTGAATATTCTGACACATCCAGATACTCAGAACATGCCACTAAAGGCTCAAGCTTAAGCAATAAATGTACGGAAACTGTGGGATCTTCCATTGGGTACTTGCAGCCAAGTAAAATGTTTAATTCCCTCATTATCTTTGCTAGTGTGCAGCCCAAAAAATAGCCAATTCTCAGACTATGATATTTGGGACATAATGTTTACATAGAAGCCTGTATTTTCATATAACTCATTATTGAAGGACACAGATTAATTTAAAACCAGCATTTTTAGAATCTTGCAATGTATTCAAATGGCTATGGTACATTCCTTTTTTTCCAGGCAACAAACAAGGTCTTCAGTACCATACCCCCTCCATGGCCTATTTAATAGCAAGGCAAAATTCGTATAGAAGGGTTATTGTGGAGGATAAAGAATCTCTAACAAGGGAATTTGAGTATTAGAGTAGCTTGGCTAGAATTCTGAAAGGCTTTTTGGCAGGATGATACGAAAAATCAAGTTCCTTTTTTGTGTTACTCCTTCCTAAGGTGAAAAAGGAAATAAGGTCTCATTCTGCAATACTGGCTCATACCAGATGAAGACCAGAGGGAAATCATTCAATAGGACAGAAATCTTCCCTAGAAGATCCTTTTGCGTATTATTATGAAAACATTAATTTAGTCCAGTTTTGTAAGTTTACTCACACTTTGTTCCCCAACAGTTTCTGTATCCTTTCACTAATTCAACTTGAGATGAGGATCTCAAATGTGTGAAAAATCCTGGAAATAGGAACTCTGACGTGTCTCTACTGGCAGACAGGCTACAACACTAGTTAATCCCTTTTGGATACAAAAGGATACATGCAACGCTTTACCTTGGGATATAAATCCACAGGAAGTCAAGCTTCAAACTTGCCACCACTTAGAAAGAAATGATGAGGAGGGTTTGCAAATTGCTAAGCTTACTGCGCTTCTTTAAAGCTGCCCTGAATCTCTGCAGCAATACTGCCTGCAGAGGCTGCTCAAGAAAGCACAGACCCTTCTCACACTAGCACTGCCTGAACACAAACCTATTCTTGGGGCAGTATTTCGGTTCCAAAGTTCACATCCTGCCCACTTCCCCAGGTAGTCTGGTGTTTTGCTAACACAGGGAATCAAGCTCTATCTTACCAAAGAATCAAGGTTATTCACTAGTAGCAATACTCCCCTATAACATTGATCATCTTTTTTTAATTTCTTGCCCAAGGTGATGCAGTGCCCAGACTCCACCTGAAACCCTTTCTTGTCCATATGCATTAAGAGTTCGTCTATTTGCACTTTATTAATTTCCGCTCATAAAACAGTATTTTTGTCAGACAAAATAAAGATCGCCTGAGGTAGCTGGCCCCTGTAAACTGTTAACACAAATTTGACTAAGGAACAGTCATTATAGTGGGCTCACTGAAACCTTTGACATGGGTAAAAGCTTTCAGTGACGGGATTTCAGAGGCAGGTTTTTATTTGCAACTTATAGAGACACCGGAGGATTCCTATGCATACTCAACTCTTTCATAATATTTGACTGTCTTACAAAATTTTCCAGTGAGGTTCTTTGTCCCCTCTCTGTTTCCTCCCCTTTAAATTCTTTACACTACCTTCATCGTGTGAATTCCCTTTCCTCACACAATTAATTCCCTTTCATTTGGATATTTCGCTGCTTCCTAACATGCATTCTGCCTTCAAAGATAAGGGTAGTTAAATATATGTTATATGGAACAGATTTGTCCAGGACACATTAGTCTTTAGAGGACAGGTGCTTTAATATAATAGTAAATATACACAAGACAGTTTTCCCAGCAGCACATTACACCAGACTGCTGGTGAATGACAGATAGACTTTATCATGAAGCCTCAGTGGGGAACTCAAATCTGTATTTTTTAAACCCATCTGGAGTATTCAGTACCCTTGGTGCAACGAAGCCAACACAGGAAAAAGGTGGAAAATGTGGGAATGTGGGTTTTTTTTCATCTTTGTGTCTCTTTCTCTCTAAAAGTTCTAGCTCCTAATTAATTATAGATATCTGCTCCTCATAATGACAGACGACTTTTTTTCTCCCCACTGGAAACAGTTTGGCTTAATTACTTCTGACATTTCAGTCAGCACACTGTGAGCTTGCTCACAATTTGCAGCATTTAAATAAATAAATGAACAAACAAATAAATAAATGAACAACCTATCTCCCCAGCAGCCAACATAAGTTTATTCAGCTTCATGGTAACACAGACCATAATGGGCAAAACATCATGAATAACCAGTTCAACTGCAGTGGAAGAGCAGGCAGACAGAATCTCTACTTTATTTACCATAAGATATCTCTCATCCCAACCCTCACAAATGTATTTTAAAGGAAGTACATTCATACCCTCATGTTCTTGTTCAATAAGAAACAACATAAATTTAGAGGGAGGAAAGGATACTGAGGTAAGAAACCAAATTAATGGCCCAGGTTTAAAAAAGAAAAGAGAGAGATGTTCCCCTGACCACTCTCAGCCCAGGAGGGCTGCTGAGTCCAGTGTGATGAAAGGTCTACAGTAAGTGAAAGGGACAGCAGTGAATTTGTGGTGGTTCAAGCAGCCATGGAATTGTGGAAATCAGCAGTAAGAAATGTGGATAATGGCACAAGCAGTTGCCCAAGGGAGGCTGAGGGAAAAAGGATTAATGACTGTCGAGACCCACTCTCCGTCCACTTCTTCCCTGAAATGCCAAACTGCTGAGCGAGTTATCAATCAAGAATGTGAAATACATTGGTGGATTGATTGGGTTTGATACAGTGGCAGCTAGCTACACTTTTGAACAGTCCTTGAAAACAATTTTTACTGTGCAATGCTGGAGAAAGCCAACAAATAATAAACCTGTCAGAGTACTCACCAAGTGCTCGTAAATATGAAAGCTGCTGCAGTGCCTTGCAGCTGCAAATGGGAACCATTCCAAAGCCTGAAAAATTGTCAATACTTAATTGTTGCATCTGATATCAATTCTAATTTAAACTTCTACTCTCTCTTCCCCCACCTCTTATCTTCCCTCAGCAGAAAACGCTCAAGTCTTAATAAAGAGCAGGCTGATAGTTGCTTTCCCTTTTAGCAGGAAAGGCATAGGCTTCTTTTCCGCCAAACTCTTTTTCTCCTGTAATTTATTCTGTTCTTCCAAGCCTTTTATTTTGAATGCCCATTTCAGGCTCAAAATGTTTTTAAATGAGAGAATGAGGCTATATAATAACCAAAGACAATGCTCTAGCCTTTACTCAGGCAAAATTAAGTCAGCAGAACTTTCCTTGACCAAAGGCAGGTTAGAAGTTCAGAGTCACAGTATTTTATCTTGCCTTTGCCACAGAGAAAGCAGGAAGAAGTTTTCACTTCATATCAGTGCTTGTCCTCCCACTTCTGCAATCGAGAAAGGACTAAAAAAAATAGACCTTGATATTTTTAGAGACTTAAGCCTGAACAGTAGATGTGTAGGTTTGCAGTATTTTGGCCTTACACTTTGTATACCAGGCCCAATGAAGTCCTGATCATTAAGTTTCAAAATTATAATTTAAACAAATCCTCATCAAACACAGAAGCTGTAGAAAACATGCAGCTTTTTGCCATAGCCCATAAAGTGTCTTCCATGGTTTGCAGACAGAGCTGTGCCCTTTGGTTTTCCACTTCACTACATCAGTGGATCCCAACAAAACCTTCACTGAGCCCAATGAAAACAGGCACTGCTGCTATGCCATGTGAAATCTCTCTCAAAAATTTTTCTCTTTTGTATCATCGATGGGTACATCACAGTAACTTAATCCCCCTCCATACAGACCAAAAGGGAACATTTTGGACTAGAATAAGGATCATACAAATTCAGATAGTATTTTTGTATTTTTATAATACTTCCTTTTACAAATTAGTCTTCACAATCTTTAAAAATCACATTTTATGATTCTGGAAAAAAAATGCCAGCTTTTGTGAAAGCATAGGGAATATTTTGCTCAATAACATAAGAAGAGCCACACTGTCTCACATGAAAGACCCAACTAACCCAGTCTTCTGTCTACCAGCGGCCAACAGTACACATGCAGGGGAGGGGCATGAAGTAAATGCAGCATAATCCTACTTCTCTTACATGCTCCTGTCAATCAGCAATCAGCTCCTTAAAAAATATTTGGTCTTGTGTGCTTCCTTGAAAATTCTGCGTCTATGTACAAGGGAGTGAACAACTTCCCTAAACCTCTTTGTGGATTTATGATATAGTTTCCATAAAAATGGGAAATACCACACACACAAAACAAACAAAGCAAAAACGAAGAAAGAAATACAAGATGTTACACAGCTAACCACTACGTGGTTTGTAGTTCTCAGACAAAATTTTCCTAAGTTTATTCTCCCTGTAATATTCTTGGTTCCCTTGTTTTGATGATAGGTATGTGATTCTCCCATGCTCTTACCTTTCCTTCCCTTCTTTCTAACCGTTTTTTTTTTGTTTTGTTTTGGTTTGGGTTTTTTTGTTGTTGTTGTTTTTGTTTTTTTTTTTTGCATTTCCTTGCACTCACATATCTTGCGGTCTTTGGTTTGCGTGACACAAGACCAGCAGAAAGTTAGTGCCCTGTGTACCAGGGATTTGGTTGGAAATATCTGATATCTCTACTCCGAGGGCATCTGAAGCTCCTTCAGTACCACAGTCTAAGTATGCAAAGATACAAAAATGGCAGAAGTGGAAAAAAATTGCTGTCTAAGTGCATCAGAACTGAACATCTTAGCTTGGGACAGTGCTATTAGCATCTCCTTGACCTTGATATAACAGTCAAACTTCTTGACTGGCAAAATCTCTCTAATGTTCCCCAAGGTTCTCATATTCTATCTTTTTGTTGTCTACAGCTTCCTCAAGACCACCCTTTTTCCTCTTGTCTTGGTTGCCATGACTGCTTAAAGGTACGTTCAAAGCACGGTTGGTAAGTTTGAGAAAACAGGCAAGAAAAGGGAAGGAGAACACTGCTGAGCATCATGTTTGAAAATCTGATTTAATATCTCTATTGAAAATTTATAGGTCAGATAGATCTCAGAACTGTCAGGGGTATATCAGTGTATTGAAAATTATAAATCTAAATAAATGCAGCAAAGCTTGCAATATGTAATTTTAGAAGTTAAGAAATAATTAATATCTGGGACACTCCTATGTTACATGCATTAAATCTGTAATTCATATGAACAGTTTTGCCATTGCTGTTTCATTTTCAGGTTTGAGGAAATGAAGGGCAAGAGAATTAACAGTTCTGTACAATTTCTTTACATAAAAAGAATATAGATGAAATGAATTTCATTTAAAGATGTGATACACCTATTTCAAACAGATGATTGTAGGCCAGATTAAAGCATAATCTGCAGTAAGAATAGGTAGAGTCGTGATTAATAGTGTCTGTATGAATGCATGTATGTATACATAAAGACATAAATTAATGTTCTAGTATCTATCCTGAGTTGGAAGGAACCTATAGGATCATTGAGTACAATTTCTGGTCCTGCACAGAACACCCCAAGGATCATACCATGTGCCTGAGAGTATTGTCCAAACACTTCTTGAACTCTGTCAATATTGGTGCTGTGACCATTGCCCTAGGGAGCCTGTTCCAGTGCCCAACCACCCTTTGGGTTAAGATGCTTTTTCTAATACCCAACCTGAATGTCCTGACACAACTTCAGGCCTTGGGTCCTGATCACTGATCACCAGAGAGTAGAAATTTGTGCCTGCCTCTCCACTTCCCCTCATGAGGAAGCTGTAGACCCTGATGAGGTCTCACCTCAGTCTCCTCTTCTCCAGGCTGAACAGACCAACTGACCTTAGCCACTCCTCATACGGCCTCCCCTCTAGACCCTTCACCATCTCCATTGCACTCCTTTGGATGCTCTCTGCTTTATACCCTTCCTATATTGTGGTGCCCAAGCCGCATAGACAGAACTTAATTTTTTTCATAAGAAGATCACATGGACTAAATGAACTCAACAGACATCTTTGGGGGGACAGCCACTGACTACAGAAATAACATCTATGTTTGTGTATAGTTATATTTATATAAATATGTATATGTATATATTTGGAAGGTACAAGATCGAGGCATGATGTAGATGATATAGAATAAGGGGTGGATAATGTCCTGTTTGCTGGGAAGGGGTGGAGCTTAGTGCCACATGGGCACAGCCAGGTTGTTATTCTCTACCACACACATCATCAATGGGGACATGGATTCAGAAAGAAAAGGTAAGTGCACAGTAGAAGTGTACCCTTTTTGTGGGAAGGCTGTCAGCATCAGCCCTGTGGACTCCCTCCTTTGCTGCTGTAATTCATCTCCTCACGTTTCTCTGAGACATGGCTACAGGACACAGGACTGAAAGAAAAGCACTGAAATGCAGAATTGACATAATGCTGAATGACAGCACGGGCAGGGAGGCTGCCATGGGGATGGAGCAGCAGGGGCAACCCCCAATCCAGCCAAGGAAAAGGGAGCCCAGACAAGCCCAGACAAGCAGAGCATAGCAGAGAGACAGAAAAGCAGCAGCGCCACATGGGATCAACCTGCTGTGGAGGGGTTGAAGCAGCAACAGAGGCAACTGCTCAGAACTGAGCCTGGCAGAGCAGAACGTCGGCATGGTGCAACTCAGACAACCTAGCTTTCAGGGGGCTTGTCTGTCATTGCTTTTCGTTGTCCTAGGCTTGAGAGGGTGGGAAACACTAGCTGTGGGAGCCCCCCACCATCTTGCCTTTAAAGTCTTGGTGGCCATATGATGCAGCCTGCAGGAACAGCTGCCATTTTGTCTTTGTCCTGGCAGCCATGTGGAATTAAATTAAGGTGGTGAACACCTTTTTGTGAGTAAAACACTTTCTCTTTTTGTATACTTTTGTTATTAATATTGTTGTTATTACTGCGTGTCTCTTATCCCATTGCTTTTTCTTTCAGTAAATTGTGATCTCAGCCACAGTTTCTGGTTTTGTTCCTTTCTTACTGGAAGGGTTGGGCAAAGAAGAGTGACTTATTTGGAGTTTAATTTCCATCTCAAAGCAAACACTGAAGATGTGTTCTGACATGTGAAATTTAAACTTCTAAATTTAAATTTCTTAGCTTTTCCATCAAGCCCAAGAAAGTCTACCAAGCTTTCATCTGTCCAAATCTTTCTTTTTTTAAAAAAAGGAGGAAGACAACAGTAGGGTCAACTCCTTTCCCATTCAGCTTTATTCTTAAGACATATTTCTTCAATGCTCTCAAGAAAACCCTTAATCATTACAACAGGAGTGAAAGCAAGAGAGAACCTGATCTCAGTTAATTTATTTCAGGGAATTCTCTGTATAGATTCTTATTTGAATATTCATGAAGACTTTTAGCTTAGACATTCTCTATGCTTAGTGATCAAACCATGAATAAGTAATAAGTAATTTATTATTAGGGGAGTATATCTCAATCCAGGTACTGTCCATCAAAGAGCTTATCCAATAGAGACAAGTACATAGAGAAAACCACAAAACGTAAACACATAACAATGCATACTATTAAAACATAATTACATTTCTATATCTGATATAAATTTGATAGCATGCATGTATTATAAATTACTAATTAATAATATATTGCCAGAGAGCAAATTAAAGTGTGTAACTTATTTGCTAGAGTATACTGCTATGCCTCAACAGACTGCTGATTTTCTACCATTTCAGTTAATATTTTCAACATACTAGTCAATTATACCTTGATACTTATTCTACATCACTTGACTGAGTACTGTGGTAGGTACATGGTTTTTTGCAGTGCTTTCTTTTCCCATATAAGATTCCTAACAACAAAAATAAAAAAAAAAAAAGGAGGTTTCTAATGAAATATGTCATCATATCATATTAAAACATATTTGTATGAACTTTTTTTTTCACCTTTGCCTGGACAGCTAGTTATAGCTTGTGGTGAAAAACTGCTAAGTAGTTACAATAATCACAACAACTGCTCAGTTACTTGCAAGGCCCTAAATGCAAACATGTTTGTAGAATGCTGCATAATTTACCTCACAGGAGGGAGCTTGCATGACCATTAACTTAGTGAATTCACTGAACATACTTATATAAAAGAGGAGGAGAAAGGAAGCACTATGGAAAGGTCAGGTACTTCTGTGCAGGTGACATTGTACTAACTATAAATCTCAAGATTATTGTTCTGCCTCCTTATCTCACAGAAGTTTTCTTTGCACTGTTTTCTCCTATTTCTTCTGCATCATTTTGTCTCGCAGACCTGGGAACTCACACAGAGTCTGACATCATTGACATAACAAATCACTGCCATACATCTTAGTGATCACGATAGCATCTCCTGAAGTCTCACAGGACCAAAGAAACTTAAGGAACCGTCACAACTCAGCTGCCTTATTCTAGCTTATGGCAAATATGAAATAATTCAACTTTGTTTAGCCTATATGAAAGGAAGTGTCTGGCCAATGGATTAACTCTGGACATGTAGCACAGATGAAATATTAGGCACTTCCTGTTAACAATCCCACACATAGTGTCACAAGCATAAGTTAAATTGTATTACAATAAAAAAAGCACATAGAAACACAACTCTCTACACTTCACTCTTCAATAAAATGTACCTTAATGAGATACACGTTTTACACAATTACAAAATTATAGAATTACCTTGATAAAATTTTATTTCACACAGAAAAAAAAACCACTGTTTCTGTGGAACTACCTATAAGTCCCCAATATTTTAACATCATCTGACAATATGAAGAAAGAGTATTCTGAGGGAGGTATTTCCAGAAGTAAATATCTAGACAATGTCATAAGAACACTTTATAAATTTTAAAAGTTTTCACCAGATCATCCATAACTCATACTGCAGCACTGATCCTTTTTTTTCGATTCTTTATTTTCAAATTTTAATTCCTGCTACCGTACCATAGCTTTAATGCATCAAAGAAGAATAAAGTAAAGCAAGTTTTTTCATATCATGTAGGAAAGACTAAAACTCTGTTTTAGCCAAGAGAGATGTTCATTGCTTTGCTATTTTCATAACGTCTTTCATTTGCTTCATAACTATGAACTATAATACTGCAGAGGATCCATTATAGAAAAAGCAACAGCCAATTGAACAGATGGGAAGAACTGGAACCACAGAGGGAGAGAGCCTAAGCTGTTTATTCTGCTGCAGCTATGAGCTAATAAACTAGACCTTTATCAGAAATAAGAACCTAAGATTACCATTAACCTGTAAGATAGGAAAATGGCATTACAGATTCACCTTATATGTTCCCTCTGCCACTGTTTATTTCTCCCATTTTTATTAATATTTGTCAAGTGCTTAGACCATAGGCCTCCAGAAATATTTTTTAACATGCACATTGTAGGATTTCTTAAGCACCCTCCCACTTAAACAGCATCATTTCCACCTGATCCCTTGCTCTTAGACAGTTGCTCTTACACAGAAGAAGCCAGCCAGAGCAGCCACACCTGTTTGTTTTTTGTTTGGTTGGTTTGGTGGTTTTTTTTCACAAATGCAGAGCAGAGGTTTGCGGTTAGACCAAAAAGCATTCTGATCAAGTGCTATCCTGAGACTACAAAAAAATGGAATCTTTGTTGAGACTCCCCAAGGAATTCAAGTGATCATTTGATTTTCTGCAATGAAAAAACAAACTCTGCTACACCAGAGGGAAGGGAGCATCAGAAGCTCTAACCTGGGGATTAGACTGGAGGTTTTGCCAAGAACAGTCTCCCATTTTTCAGGTTGCCTCTTCTATCCACAAGCAATTCCTAAGCATGGTTAATAGTCTTATTTCAAACTGCTTCTCTTTGTAATAAAACAATCTAAGTATTATACATTACAGTATTATGGGTTCCCATACAGTTCTACAATAGCAAATCTACAAAACTACAGATATTCTTATACTGTTCTTGGGAAAATCAGATTTTAAATGGGAAAATAAGAAAATGTATGTCCTTAAAGTTGTTCTTTAATGATCATCTTCTTGTCGTATTAAAATAAGTTACCTCTTTACTCAGCTTGGTATTCAAATGTTGAAAAATGGCTGTTGTAATGAATTGTAAGTATATATGAATACTGCAATCACAGGAGGTCTATAGAAGTTTTGTCGTGGGTTTATCAGCCCCTCCCCGGGGCTGAAAAATCATTAGTTCCGGGTAGATTTCCAGAGCAAAGCCAATCATAAGTTTTAGTAACACCTCTGCGAATGACATATTTAAGAAAACGGAAAAGAAGCCTGTGGGGCAGAAGAAATTCCAGCCTGGAGGAGAGCAGAGGAGAACAAGAGATAATAATGTAGCCTCCAAGGTCAGTGTAGCAGGAGAGAGGAGGAGAGGCCTGGGGGGGCCCTCTCTCCCCCTCCAGCAGGGAAAAAGACTTAAAAACTAAAACCCCTGCCACCTGTGGAAGATTATTTGGAGTCAGGAGACTCTCTTGCACCTCATGAAGGAGCCTCTGCCAGAGTAGAGAAGTGCATGGAGGAAGCTCCAACTCCATGGGAGGACTAAGATGAAACAGAGTCTTGCTGGAGACCTGTGGCCCTTGGAGAGAGAAACCTACGCTGGAGCAAGTGTCCCGGGTAGGACACGTGATCCCAGTGAGGGATTTATGCTGGTGTAATTCATTTGTGACCCTAAAGGACAGCAGAGTATGGAAGAACTGTTGTCCAAGGGTAAACTCATGTTGGAGAAGCTCATCCAAGGCTGTCTCCTGTGAGAAGGGATCCCACAAGAAACAGGGGATGGACTCGATGCCATTATCCCCTGTACCAGTGGTGAAGACCCTGGTGCAGCAAGTTGTCCCCTTGCAGTCCATGGAGGACCTTACAGGGCCCGAGTACCCCCCAGCCTCCGGTCCTGGCCCGGCAGGGAGGAGCAGGGACAGTGCTGAGGTCGATGTGCAGCAGAGAGAGAGAGAGAGAGAGAGATTTCCAGCTATGGTCGATCAGAGCTGCTGCCCTAGAGATAACAGAAGAAAACTTTCAAGTGCTGCAAATTTGATTTAGAAGAACTGTAATCTTGAAAGTAGAGAAAAGACTTTTCTCCTCCTGGACTAATACAGGGAGCAGGGATAATTTTGTAAATACATAAATATTCTTCATAAGAAAACCTAGTTAGAATTGTTGTATATATTATTCTTTAGTTTTTATCCTTCTAGTAATAAATTTAATATTATTCCCCCACATCAAATCTCTTTTTTCTGTATAAAACTTCTCTCATAATAATTATGTAAAAGGTTTGAAAAAAAAAAATCGGTCCAGAGTAAACCTATGACAAGTTTGCATGTTTTAACGATGACGGATAATGCTTTTGCAATTTCTCATCCCTCTTACAATGATTCCCGTGAGGAAAGGCCAAATGCTACCTTGTTACAATCAGTGTTTAAACATTATGTCTTTCCATTTAAAGAGCTACTCTATTCTGATTTTCCTAGTGTTCTGATTAGAAAAGCTAGCTATTTTTCTTCCACCCTATTTGCAGTTTCACTGATTTATAGGAAAGAGTAAAGCTGTTTATGACATATAAAACATAGAGCAGGTCACAAGTGTGGATTACATGGTATTGTTCCGTGGAGAACATATGGATTACTAAAATCTTCTTTCATGAAGTATAAGAGATGAAAGTATTCCTTGTAAAATAAGAGGGAGGCACAACTGCAATTTCAGCCTCAGACAGCTTCCAATTTCATTTTTTGAACTACGATTATTTGCGCTGCAGTGATGTAAGGACCTCCTTTCATTCACTGAAGTCTTCTTCTCTGAGACTCCATCCAGAGCTCCTTCATCAAAATCCATAGTGATAGTGTGAAGGCAATGAGGACCTGATCTCCAAAATATTTTGAGACATTTAGGGCACGCTGGAGCAAATAAGAAGTAGGTAAATAAATCCTGTCTGGGTTAAGCCAAGAAAACCCAGAAGATAAGAAAGATGCATAAGGTCATGAAGGGAAGAATGGCAGAATTTGATTTTTGACCATCTCTACTTAAATTGGAAATATTTGTCTGGTAGAAAATTTCAGAAGTTAGGATACTATAATAGACACTGCCAGAATGTGCAGGAATGCCAGAAATTAGCAGTAGATCTTGCGAAAATCAGACTGCTCAGTAAATAAAATCTATTTATAATTTTTGTAGTTTTATAAAGAGATTTTATGTAAATAAGGACTAATTCCCTGGTGAATGGTGCATAAGTGTTTTATCTATAAAGTGTAATGTGGTATTCATAGATATAAAGAGCTGATGACATGGAATTTTTATGTGGTGTGAATAAAATGGTAAACTTATATCTATAAAAATACCATTTTTCCATTATTATGTGGATGTTCTACATAAACATTACAGTTAGCTTTATTTGTTGCTTAAGCATATATTTATTCTTTATACAGTGCACCTCTGCAAGACATTTCTTCTTCCTTATATGACTCCCACCTGAAACATTAGATCTTTTCAATCTCATACATTTTTACTGGGGTTGAAGCTATCTTTTTAAAGCTAGAAAAAAATTAATAGTTTTCCATATTTTTTATAAAATTGAAACATGGTTTAAACATGGTTCAAAAAATTTAAGAAATTTTGCAGCATTTGTGAACATTCTCTTTACTAAAGACACAGAGTACAAGCTCCACAAAACAGAAATAATGGGATATGATGAAGAGGAGACTAGTTGAATTTTTTCAAATACTTTTTTAAAAAGGATAATAGTTCATGTTGCCACTTCTTTTGTCCAAATAAATTCACATAAATCACTACCATTTTATTTTATTTGTCTTGGTACTACTTCATAACATGGTCAAGAGTTTTTCTAAAAATAACAGTTACTAATTTACTTTTTGATTTACATGAACAAACTAATAATAATATAGTAGCAAAAGGTACCTGGTCTGTTGCCAGTGGAAAATGATGTTGCTCTTTTGAATGAGTGAGCAATGCCAGAGAACTGCACACACTCCCTGATCCAACATGGACAAGAATGTATTTCAGCACTTTCACAAGAGTTCCTTGAGTTTTAATGTGATATGCATTAATGGAACATGCTGAAACTCTTATCATCTGTTGCATTGTCTGCTCCTCCAATACATCAGAGGCAAGGTTAGGTGAAATGAGTAGACATCTTTGACAGAGATGGACAAGTTAAGTCAAAGGAAAAGAAAATTATGTGCAGGTCTTGTAGAAAAAACCCTTACATTCACAAGGCATGCCTGATGTACAAGTCATAAAGCCCAACTGCTTTCTTCCTGGAATTTTTATTTTTGGTGAAGTTTAAATGCAAGACACCTCTGAAATATCTCAACCTTCATTTCAGCTGGTACAGTTGGCTAATTCAAGCAGTTCATCATTATCAACTTCAAACTATACCTTTCTAACAAAAATTGTTTTACAGTGATCAGAATTTACTCATTCTGCATGTGACCATTTCTAAACATACCTATTACTTCTTTGAGTACCAGATAGCAAGAGCTCCCCTATACTCTACTGGTTTTTATGCGAGTTTTTCTGATTAAGCAAGATGCCTACTTATTGTTTTATTGTTCAAGAAAGTTTTTCAATAAAATAAAGAAGTTTCAAGAAGAATGCAAGAAAATAAAGCATTGTGCCATTCTTTGATGAGTTTACTATGCCAGCTACCTTAGATCCATTCTACACAAAAGGATTGCAACTAATGTTAACTATTAAGCACAAACAGCTGCAGATACAGTTTAGTCTGAATAAATTGTGTAAGAGGACAACAATACTCCAAACAGATGTTACTACCTGTAGTCATCACCTCCAGTTGGGTTTTTTTGGCAGTCACAAACACATCTTACAGGAGAACTGTTCTTACTTTGATCACAGGTTGATGGGAATTAGAAATCATCTCTCTCAACTCTCAGATTAGTACTCCTCTCCTACAAGTCTACAAACTTAATAACTCCACTGAATGTTTTCTCCTCAAGATTTCAAAAGGCTTTTCTGAGTAAGCTATACTGCCCTGTATCTGAGAGTTTTAAAAATTGCTTTGTTGTCCTTGCCTGCAGAACTCCCCACATGCCTCCACTCAGATGATCTCCTTCATGGATTTTTGTTTTCCCTCCTCCAGAGGAGACCCAGTGACTAATTTTCCTTCAAATTCCTCTGTGTAGAGGTATCTAAGCAGTCTAAAACTTTTTTCAAACCCTGCTCACTAAATCAATAGCTCTTCCATTTTTATTTTCCTATATTAGTTCAATAATTTCATGATCAGACACATGCCTATAGAACGTATTCATTCCTTGGGCTTCCTTTTAAAGGTGGTAGCCTGCAATGACCAGGATGGACTGAAGTGTCTAGTGAGTATCCTGCATAAGTAGATGTGTTCATATTTCACCAGAGTTCTTTAATTTGGACTCAAAGTAATGGAATCCTTTATCTACATCAGCTTTTCACTGCTTCCTACCAGAGGCTAACCAAAATCACAAGAGCAGCCTTACACATATCATTTTGGGATTTCTGAAATCCATACAAATGAAGAATAACAGAAGAGGAATAACAATGACTTGGTTTATAAGAATAACAAAAAAATACCTCTTTCACAAACCACAAAAAGATTTTGATTGATGTGTGGCAAGCACATGACAACTTGGTTCGGGTACTGATTTAGCCTAAGCAGGCCCCTATCTTTTGTCTTGGTAAAACAAAAAGGATTATTGCTCACACTAATAGATAGATGCTTTTGTTACTCAGCCCAGAAGGAAGACTAAAAATTCAGTGCTTAGAATGATGTCTGATTTACTGGAAATCCAGCACTCTAATATCTGTGTTTCATAGCATGTTCCTCACTGCAGTATTCAAGGTTACAACATTTTAATTAAAGTGAATACAAAAAGAAGCTTGTGCATTTCTCACATCATTCTCCAAACAGCTTTTTGTTTACTCTTTGTTACTGTGTTTTGACAATGCTGCTTTGGGAAAGCCAAGGTGAGAAAAAAATGTATTCTTTTTCACTGTAAAGGCAATGAGGAGTGTGCTCACTGATCCACTGGAAGTAGACTCAACAAGAAACAACTTGTAAGGCCCTCTATCCTGAATTTACCAAAATGATTTTAAGCTTTATTTTATTGATAATCTTACCTGTTATATGTGGTCTTCAAGCATGAAGAACTTGGAGCACAAAGG
Organism: Oxyruncus cristatus; assembly: GCA_013399855.1. Classification (NCBI taxonomy): domain Eukaryota; kingdom Metazoa; phylum Chordata; class Aves; order Passeriformes; family Cotingidae; genus Oxyruncus; species Oxyruncus cristatus. The sequence continues at coordinate 654,597 of VXAY01004928.1, read as the reverse complement.
TAAAGCTTAGAGAGCTTTGAACATAAGGATCAAAAGGAACTTGATGCTCTTCCACAAGAGTAATAAAACATGGTACTAGCAGTCAGTATGGGCCAGAGAAAAGATTTTAGATACCTAATTGTTTGTAAACACCAAAATTTTTACTCAATATAATATATCAAAGATTATTGGCCAAAGTCTTCTGAGATTATCAGAATATTGTGGGAAAATGGCTGATGATGATCCTGATGTGCTTCTTCAGTAATTGAGCAGAACTTTCCAAGCAAGATGCTTGTTATTTAATTGCGGCATTACATCTGTAAAAGGAAGAATTAAAGAAAAAACAAGTCTAAAACTAAGCAGCTTGTGGGTTTTTTCTCCTTTGTAACCTAAAGAATAATCTATCCTGGTGTTTTCATGTTCTAAGACAGGAACAAAACCATCAATCTTGGGTTTCTCAAAAAGTCTGAGAACAACTTTGTACTGTGTGATGGAAAAGTTTTGTTCATGACTCACAGATTGACAGAGACAAAATGAAACTCATGTTTAATTAAACATACTTTTGCTAAACTGTTGTCTTTGCCTTCTGCTCTGCTTCACACAAATATAATTTAGCAGTAACTGCAGAAGAAAAGTTATTTTGAGTATGAAGTTTGTACTTGCAATAAGTTTTATAGCATAATTCTGAATATAATTAGAGTAAAAAGAGATGTTATCACAATTGCCTCCTATTTCCTCTGTCCACTCCTGTCTCTTGGTGTATGGGTCAGGAAAGATGAGTCCTGGAACAACTGTGACCTTACTAGCACTTAGAAAGAAGAAAGAGAGAGAGGGAGTCAAGTATTTGTACATATACAGTATTCACAGGAGGCTGCTGGTGTTTTCTTAACTAGCAAATTAGAGCAAATGTGAACACATCTCAAAAATAATACTGATTTCTGCTCTTAAACAGCAAATATTGTCATGCAAACACTGGAAAAGTAAGTAGTTTTTAATTGTTTGTACTGTTTCTTACAAAGTCTTCAGGTGAAAGGTTTTCATTCGGGACTACACAGATGAATATATTTTCTTTCCCATCTCTTCAGCATCTTTTCAGTACAGCAGACTTCACATAGGGCAGTGAAAGGGTATCCTATTTGAACTCTTTTTGGTAATTTTTTTAGAAGCACTTCCAAATTCACTTGCCACAAACTCTCATAGCTCTGCACTCCATGTGCGTGTTTAACACATTACCAGCTAGGAAAAAGCATGCTTGACTGTCTTCAAATGTAGGATTTCCATTTCTTGAGGAGACTTTGGCAAAAATAGTGTGGCAACCTCAAACAGTTGAGGTTAATGGGATCTATAGATATTTAGTATGTGATATGAAGTCATTTTAGTGTGGAAAAAATCAGAAGAGATGGACTTCTTATTCTTTAAAATAAGATATAGCCCAGCAACCTTAAGTGGGACTATCATGTTTTAGTCAGCAGTGTACTTAAAAATGCTCAAGTTGTATCTAGGCTTTGCTTTCATGAAAACTCCAAGATTTGATGTTATTCTGCTGGTGGGTTTAGCCAGAAAGAAAGCTAAATAATCTGCTTTAAGAAGTCAGACATTCCACATGCAAGTTTAAAATATGCAGATATGAAAATTGTGTCTCTCTACTGTAAGACAGAGAGAAACGTAATACTACATATAGTGTCAGTCTTTTAAAATCATCACAGTATCATGAATGCTGACAAGAGAACTGGCAGTAACTGGATACAATTTTCACAGAGGAAGCTTAAATAAGCTGTGTCTTGCAGCAGTAGATGGGGAAAGCTTGGATAACCACATGTTCACACAAACAACATGTGTTTTCTTCAACAATATACTTCCCTTACAGAAGTCATGTTTGGCATTCTACTGGATTTGTGTGGCAAGGTTTTGGTAGAGAGGATGCTACAGGGCTGACTTCTGTGAGAAGCTGTCAGAAGCTTCCCCTGCATCTGATGGAGTCACTGCCAGATGGCTCCAAGACCCACCGCTGGCCAAGGCCAAGCCCATCAGGGATGGTGGTAGAACCTCTGGGATAACATTGAAAAGGAGGTGGGGAAAAAAACTTGCACAACAGAGGCCAGAGAGAGGAGTTAAAATATGTGAATGAAACTCTGCAGATACCTAGGTCAGTGCAGAAGGAGGGTGTAAGACGCCACGGTCATGCTACAAGCTCATCAAAGGACTTTTACACTAAAAATATACAAAGCTCCAAAAATTCACATGCCAAATTTATTAAAAGGGCCTTCAGTTCTTTATATACCTTGAAAGAGAGCATGAGGAAAGACTGTACACACATTTCTCAGAAGGTCAAATAACACGCTTTTACGGGCAAACTTTAGAAATAAGGGAACTTGGCAAAACTTTCAACTAAAATAAAACACTTCACAAAACATTGACTTAGCACCTGCTAACCCATTCAACTTAGCAAAATCCAATCCATCTGGCTTTAAGTTAGTCAAATAGCAGAAAAGAGATTAGGAGAGGAAGTAAAAGAACGAGGGACAATAAGAGAGAATTACAGCTTCCACCACAGATCCAGCGTAGATCAAGAAGCGGGATTCCATGAAATAGCAGGGCCACAACAAGGTGGAGACCACACGTCTTTGGTTTTATCTGCTCTGGCCTCCTGTGGCCTTCCTCCTCCCCCCCCACCCTGGTAGGACTTCAGGTCTGGTGGCCATTCTGGGGGTGGGTTGGGATTCTGGGTTAGGGTGTGTGGCTCACAGCCAGCTATTCTGAGGCTGGGTTAGAGGCTCCAGGGGGTGTGTTGTGGGGCAGTGCTCCCGGTGTGCCAGTGACTGACAGCTGCCCAAGAAGGGTCCAGCTGGGGTATGGAGCAGAGCACCACTCCACCTATGTGAAATTCAACCTGTCCCTGCCCCAAGCCAATAATTTACATAATAATCCATTGCATCACAGGGGGGAAAGGGGTGTTCCAGGCAGGCAGTGCTCCCGTCCCCTGCAGCCCGTGGTGCAGACCATGGTCAGACAGGCTGTGCCCCTGCAGCCCATGAAGGTCTATAGTGGAGCAGAGATCCACCTGCCATCCATGGAAGAACCCAATGCCAGAGCAGGTGGATGTCCAAAGGAGGCTATGACCCCATGGAAAACCTGTGCTGGAGCAGGCTCCTAGCAGGACTTGTAGACCCATGGAAAGAAGAGCCCACTCTGGAGCAGGTTTGCTGCCAGGACTTTTGAACCCATGGAAAGGATCCACAATAGAGCAGTTCATTGAGAACTGCAGCCTGTGGGAAGGACTCACATTGGAGAAATTCATGGAGAACTGTTTCCCATGGGAGGGACTCCATACTTGAGTAGGGGAAGAATGTGAAGAATCTTCCTGCTGAGGAGGAAGGAGCAGCAAAGACAGCATGCGATGAACTGACCAGAACCCCAATTCCCTGACCCCCTGTGCCACTGGATGGGTGAACAGGTAAGAGAACTCATGAGAAAAAGTAAGCCCAGGAAGAAGAGAGGGGTGGGAGGAAGATATTTTCAAGATTTGGGATTATTTCTCATTATCATACTCTGATTTGATTGGTAATAAATTAAACTAATTTCTCTGAGTCAGATCTGTTTTGCCTGTGACAGTAACTGGCGAGTGATCTCTCCTTGTCCATCCCACATGCCTTTTATTGTATTTTCTGTTCCCCTGTCATGCTGAGGATGGAAATGACAGACTAGCTTTGGTGGGCACCTCGCATCCAGCCAGGGTCAACCCACCACAGGCATTCAGAGATTCTTGTGTTCTGGAGATGACAAACCTTTTTGATTGTACTAGCAATTTCTTGATTGTGAACTCAGTCTTCTGAGAAGAATGAAGAACGTGTCACTGTTCAGTTTCTTGACTCATCTTGACTAATTTCTTCTCTCAAAAGGAAAAATAGAAGTAGAAATAAGATATGCAGATGATATATGAATTTTCACCTAGTTTTGATGGATTTATGGATCCTCTCATTATAATGCTTAATGCATTGTTTTGATGTTTGCACTTGCCATTAATGGATAGAGGATCTTTCTCCAGTACTTTATTTATTTATTTTAATTAGGATATTTTGCAGGAATTACATAAAATCTTAGCTCCTTTTAGCTTATTAATCTGAACAAAATGAAACACCATTTAAGTGACCAAAAAACACCTTTTGACTTTACCAGAAACTTTTGATTTCATATATTGCGCATCCCATTGTTTCACTCAATCACTAATATGACATTTTGATATTTTCTTATAAATATCTCATTGCTAGTGATTCTATTAATAACTGTTTAAGTTAATCTACCATGAGCAAGCTATGTGAGCCTACTGCTGTTAGAGAACTGAAACTGATGGCTTTTAAATCGTAGAACTTCTTTATCCGAGTGTAAAAAAAGAAAATCTACTAAAAGTGAATACAAACTGCTTATGTTCAACAAATTGTTACAGAATTATCTGCAGATAAAAAAGAAGCTCCCTACTTTGAGATACTATTCTGTTTCTTTGTCCCACAAGGCATTCAGAAGTGTTAAAATATGTCCATTGCAGGTATGCAGGTAAAGAGCACAAGCTAAAATGCATTACATCCTTCTCCCAGTGCTCTCATGGAGAAATAAAGTGGCCTTGATTCTCCACAGCTCAATCCTTCTTAGTTTAAGCCTTGGTAATTTCAGGCTACTTTATGTCTCAAAGAAAGAATCCACACTGGGGTTTAATGTACTTGGGTTCTGACATAACCATGACTTTGAAATCTCTGGCTGAAATACCTTACATAAGAGGTAATTAATTATTATGCCATTACTCACTTATTCAGACCATTAAAACGTCTAGGGCAACAAGACCATTCAAGAGAAATTTTAAAGGACAGCAGCTTTTTGCAATGTGTTACAATGTTCAATAGAATTGACTTTTGACCTATATGAAAGAATAAGAGTTTTTCTGCCAAAATTTTTTGGCAGCCTGTCCAGACTCACTCATACAACAAGTACAGTGTGTTTTCACATCTATTCATTAAGTCCTACTGTGAGACTGTAGTGCATGAGGAACCAAGAACAGACATTTTAAACCATTTTGCTCACCATAACCAATTGTTAAAATAACCTGAAAATTATTTTTTCCAGTATTATAGTTCTCATTTTGAGTGGAATTGAAGACTGAGCACATCAGCTGACAAAGCAATTAAGTCAGTAACTAATTATTAGCAGCAGATCTCAACAACACCAGTAAATCAGAAAAATTAGCAAGATCTAAAAGATGCTTTGTGCCACTGTGTTACAAAACCAGTCACTCCAAAGGCTGTTGGTTCTTTGAGAAAAAAAAAAATTTCTTTAGTTTTAAAACTCAGAGCAGAAACAGCAAAATATTGGAAAGCAGCCACTCAAATGAAATAACACTCTGGCATTTATTTCTTTAAAAAGATGCAATTTATTCTTTTGGAGGTTCACTTATCAGAGTTGCAGATTACTATCATTTGTGAAAAGGCTTTATTAGCTTTTTCAAAATAGACATAGGGAAATCCTGTTAAACCAATACAAGACTGTCCTTGAAGTTGCTCAAAAGAAACAGCTTTGTTCAGAAAACATATCACAATTTTTGTCTAAAAAAAAGGTGTTAATTACTAAATTACATGGTTATGTGGACCATGATATATGGTAATATGAACATGTGAATGCACAAGTCAATTCCTGCTTGACTTTATCCAAGGAGGAAAGAAAGGGTTCACTTTTGAAATTTGTGCTGTGGCCATAAAAAAGGATGCAGCATTTTCATACACTTCCTATTGGGCAACTTGTAGCAAAACTACAGTTTTTATCGGCTGTACAAGCTTTCTGAATATTCACTAATGACAAAAACTGAAAGCTACCATCATCTCTTGGCCCCCTTTAGATCCATCTCTTTTAGATTAGGTGACTCACACTCAACTATTTTTTATCTGCAATATGTCCACTAAGGACAAGAAAATACCTTATCATATGAAAGTGCTTTCAAAAAGGGTCCTTAAAAATAACTGTCATTCTAAAGAGTTATCATACTTTACATTACAGGTAAACTGACGAAAAGAAGGTTGAAATATTTACCTGATGTCTCTCCACTTGGTTGTTGATTCAGAAATAGAATGTCTTTGTTCAGTGAAAGTACAATTCCTTCCTAATTTAATTAATATCTTTTAAAAATGTGCCATTAGGAATACCCTTTTACGTTTTTTCCTTCAAGCACAAAGCTAAGTGAAGGAAAAAAAATTTTGGACCAAGTTAGAAAGGTAGACTCCAGTCAGACAAGATTTTATTTGTAGCTTGAACAGAAACAGAAACAAGCACAAACCCCACAGCATGCTTTATTCCATAGATTCATTGACCAGAGTTCACCTGCAAGATTCATTGACCAGAGATCACCCAACATCTGTGATCACAGCAAGGTTTATCTATACTGCTGTCCTATCCCGGCGTGATGCATGGCTCATGCTCTTTTGAGCTTATAGGTATTTTACTTCTGCTTCTCTTAATATAGCTGTCTGATAAATTAGATGTAATTGTGGTCTTTCATGTCCCTAATTCATAAACTTTAGAATAATTTGACAAAGCAACATACTATAAAAACTAGAACACCAGATTTTCAAGAGAGAATCTCAGAAAATAGGAGATCCATTTTGAGAAATGTTTGTAAAGTCAGAATAGATTTTTTTCTTAAACTTTCTTAAAGTTTACATGAACTTTAGCCCAGAAAACGTGACACCAACCAGTTAGAAGTCATTACAGGTGTCGGATTTATTGCCACACTCAACCCAATTGAAAATGAAGCAAGGAGAAAGAAGCAAACTATTCCATTAGAAATAATAAATGTCCAAGCCTCATTATTATCTGTAAATAAAAAATAGCATACTACATGTTTGAGCCTATGCTGTACCGTACCTACAGCTGTACAGTGTACATTAAGGGTTACTGTCAAGTGAGGGCTTCAGTATCCAGCCTTGTCACCAGCTGGGATCCCAGGCAGGGCTGAGATGTATGAACCAGGGACACTCTGGAACTGAAACTAGAAGAATCGGGCAACTGAGGGATGTTTTCTTCATGGCAAGAATGTTGCTGTAGGAGATGAGAAAGCACATCTAGGAGCCAATTGTTTGCTTGTCTTGATTCATATCAGATGAAATATGCCTTTTGTAAAAATGAAATAGAAAACCTCCACTCCAACAACCCAGAAAGCTGAAAATGAAACACTATCTGGGACGGTGGTGTTACTGATAAGTGTAATCCCGGGTGAGCCAGAGACTCATGAAAATTCAGAAATATTGAACAGTGAGAGGAAAGTACCAGCCAGCAAGTGTAAGTATTGATTGCTCTCTTTTCATGGTATACAAACTCTCAATTTTTTACTGAAATTACCTTCCTGGAAGTGTTACTTGAAAACTACTAATACCAAATGCCCTCTGCCTATCTGATATGCAATATTATATCAACAACATCAGTAAGGTGGGAGATGCTTATTAAAATCAGCAGGGAACAACAGGTTTTCCACTGGTTTCACCAGAGGGTGAATCAGGTTCATTTAATGGGTGGAGATGAGATTAGAAGGAGACCAGCTGCACATGTCAGAGAGGCTTATCATAACACAAACAGGTGTTTTTTTCATAAAAGTGTAAATACTATATATGTAAATTCTATATCATTGCTTTCCTCCATTTTCTAAGTAGTTTCACACACATATAGATACTGATGTCAGAATAACCCCTTAGAAGATCTACTGTGAATTTCTCTATGTACTAGGCATTTAAACTTTACCCAATTAACTTATTTTAATAAAAAATCTTGTCTGTAACTCACACTTGAATAAAACATAACTTCTGTTGAGCTAAAACTTATCTCCAAGTTTAACATTAATTTTGACTGAAGATATGAAAACTGAAAATCTATCAGTTCTCACATCAGTTTGTTCCAGTAGTTTGTTACACCCTTCCTTTAAGATTATTCCTTTCATTTGAATTGGTTTGCATCAGCTTTCTACTATAATAGTTTCTTTATATGCTCTTTCAAAGACCTTTTCCTTATTATACATTTTCTACCTGAAGGGTTACTTATATAATGTTAGTCACATTTTCTCATACAAAAGACAAAAAAATATTTAGGACCACAATCTAAGCAAATTCAATTCTTCAAATTGTTGTGTACACTAAAACAAAACTCTCTCAGTCTTAATCCAGGTAGTTCTCAATATCTGATTAACCCAAGCAAACTAGCAATTGCTAAAAGAGCAATGAAAACAAGGTCAACTTGGCTTTAATTTCAGCTGGCAGTCTACTTTTTCTTTTTTTCCCAGAACAACCTTATAAATTTTAACACTTCTAACTTTCTTATCTATTCCGCTGTTCTCGCTCAAGTTAGCTAGCTCAGATTAGCTGACCCAAATCAAGAACACTACTTTCTCTTTACTATCCAAAATGTACATCAGAGGACACTGGCAGAGCTCCTTCCTGTTCTTTCTTCCAGCTGCACTACTCTGAACTCTCTCTGACAGAGGCAAAAGAAGATGTGACTGCACCTTAGCATCGCCAGGACACATCCCAGCCCAACAGTGTCCATGAGCAAGGTGGAGTGCTGAACTGTAGCCTGGAATGATTGAAACGCAGGCAATTCTCCCATTCTCCCACTCCTGCCAGGATAGTGGTATCTGTCAGAAGGCTGGAGCAGAAAACTCAGAACAGTAAAGATTCAAATCACTGCAGCTACCGGTCTAAGTGCTAACCACCCAGGGTGCCACACCGGCCTCATACAAGTTCAGAAGTATGATATGGTCCCATACCCTCCAAAGCATACTTTTTACATGAGGGAGAAAATGAAAATGAATTAATTCAAAGAAAGTTGAAATATACACATCTGCAGAAACCAGACATTCAAAAAGAAGGCCCTGTTGTTTTAACTCAAGGTTTCAGGTGAAAGAAAGGATCATAATTTGTGATGACCTCAATTAAATTCATATAGTATCTCTGGGGAAACCTCAAGCCATATGTTGAAATTCCTTCAATGTTAATGGGTATTACTTGTTCTCCTCTCAAGGCTAAAGAAGATGCCCATGCCTTATGCTTTTCTGTTGGAAAACAGAATGTACTAAAACGGTTGTGTGAGAAAGGGAACAGAAGGACAAAGAGGTCATGTTAGTTGCAATGACACTTCTAATTCTGCTTTGGATTTTTAAAGGAATGTCATGCAAGAAAGAGTTTAGCAACACATGGTCAATGTTTACATGTTACCAATCAGCAGAAAAGCTATTGGAAGTGAAGGAGAAACTGAGCTGAAAAGTCAAAGATGGTTAATTAAGTCCTTATCACCCAGTGAAGTAATTGTATGGGCTACACACAATGAAAAAGCTCACCAGACAGCTAATTGTATTGGTTTCAGCGGAGTTACTCCAGGGACAGAGTTGACCCACACTGTTAGGTGACTCACAGCCATAGTTTGCAGCAATGGACTACGTGTCCAATTACTCCACACGAGGAACAATGAGAAATGTTATGCCACAGGATTCATAGCACCCACTCTGAACCTTAGATAATCTACAACAATTAAGGCAATAAAACAGCTAAATACATCTCCATTATTTTAGATCATATACCATATGTACCCATACCCGGATTCTTAAATAATGGAATGTCCTTCCTATTGTTAATTTTCTTTACACTTGAAAACCAAAAAGAGCAGATCTGTTGTATTTTTCTAAAAAAAAATATCTTAGAAGATCTCTCAGGACACTAAGGAAGATTTATGCAATTTGATCCTAAACATCTTGTTTCTTTTCCCATGACAAAATCACAATTTCTCTTTCAAGCATTTCCACACACATTTTTGTTGTGGCCTTCATTCTTGGCCAGCTGTATCTCTTACAGACCCTTAGGACTGCCTTCACTGACAAAGATCAGATAGTAGCATTAACCCCCAGTCAAGGGCGCTGTGTCTCTTACAAGACTTTTTTCTAAATTAAACACCATTGATCTTAAGCAACACTTATCAGCTCACATGTGAACAAGAATGTAATGCATATTTAAAAAAGGCCCACAGTGGATACTCTCCCACAGTAAATGCAGCCCAGAAAACTAGCTTACCCTGAGTAGTATGGGGTATGCAATCAAAAGGAGAGAAAGAGCCAGAAAAGGAGGACGTCAATAGGACAACAATACAGTGCCAATATTAAAGCATAAAATTAAGCAGTTTGCAAAAGGAGATGTACTAATGAAATGTCCAAAATGTACCAGTTTAGGTCTGATCAAAATGAGCTCCCTTCAGGGGATTCAAATAGCAAATTATCTTGCCAGGAAGTGAAAATTACGTAGGTTCCTTTTGAGGTTTTGAAAATCTTTGCCATCAAATATAAGACATATTCCATTATCATTCTTAAATGCAAATTGACCTAAAATTTTTATTCAGTGGCACATAATTAATATCTTTTAATTTTTATTTTTTTTGTAATGGAAATGGGACTGTTAGTACATTTCCAAAATATATGTTGCCTGCTATCCTTCTGCTTCTTGCATACTTTTTCAAAGTCCATTTGCATGCATTGTCTGAGAGAAAGAAACTTCCCAGGTTTTAGAAAATGCCTATTCTTTTCTCCAGTGATATTCCTGATACCTATAACTGTGATCATTTTCTTTTCCCTCACATGCAAAACCAGAAAAAAAAATCCTGACAGTCTACAACACGACTGCTTTAAAGAGATGCTTGGTGCCCTCATTACTTGCCCAGTTTTACCACCAAGAACTACCTCATCTAAAGGCAAGATGCAAGTGGAAGTCGGGAAATCTGAGCTATGCCAACCTCCCCAAACAACTTTCAGACTTAGATGCTGGTCCCCATGTCCCCTCTTATATGCTGATTGGTTTTCTTCTTTCATTATCTCATGGTTGGAAATGAAGTTCAAGAACATGGGACAAGTAGTTGTTGTTCTATAAAGGAAGGTATTTCCTTTTTAATATCAATGTAAAAATGCATGATGACTTTGCATCAAAAAACAGAGTTTTAGACTGGAAACTTGTATCTGCCAGATGATTTATTATTGTCTGAGAAAACTTAACCTGGACATCTCGTGTATACACAATTACACTATTTTTGAAAATAAGATAACCTTCTTCCTTTTCCCCTCTTCAGGGGGCTGAATTATGCTTTCAGTGGTATCATAAATGTTCCTTTTCTACCTTTTACATCCCTGACTTTATAAGTTTCAAGCATAAGGATGCAAAAGATCAAAGAGTCCAACCCTATAACTTTACATACAAACATGTCATATGAATATGAATATGAATATGGTAAGCTGTGTTTTGAAGTTCTGTCTTACTGATCATGAGTTTGATCTACCACTCTGATTGGAACACCTGAAACTTCCAGAAACAATGTGCATTACTACCCAGGAATAATGTAGTTTTTCAAGTGTCAACACTGTCATTTATCTTAAATTTTTCTTCAGTTTTTCTGTGGTTCAAGGCCTATATATTCTATGTGTGCATATGGATAGATAAATAATTTCTAATCTCCATTTTAGGTTAATGCAACTCTTCTGCCTCCTTACTTAAGGTATGCTCTCTATTTTGTCCTAGTAGTCTTTTTCTCACCTTACTTAATCCCTTACTTAATGTTATGTCCCAAACTCAATCCATCTTTCTTGAACACGGATAAGTCCCTTCCATTCTCCTTCCTGAAAGTCGTATTTATGTACATACAAAAAGATAGTCAAGAGATAGCTAAAGGACTAGAAAGTTATACCAACACTATATTGACATCCCCCATAATATTGAGCACTGCTTTCTGAACAGCTAATGGGCTTCCTTAAACTCCCAACAAGAAGCTGAATGGATTATTAATCATAGATTAAAATTAAAAACTCTTGACAATATTTGGAAAGTAGAAAAGTAGCAGTCAATATATGTATTTTCAAAAAGACTTTTATGGTTTTGGCATTATGGATAGATGAAAAATGGGAGTCAGTTGAGCACCAGGTCTCAAATTGCTACAGTTTAATCAAAATTCAGGTTTTGTTCATGCAATATGTGATCATCATAGTGGGCTCATAAAAAAATTATGCAAAGAACACATAGATTGCCTGACTCTTAGTTACATAACTTACATCAACAAGTGGAATTAAATATTAAAATGGTAAATATGGTACACAAGCCTTAATTTCAAATAGAATTGCTGTTATGAAGTCAGTAATCTCAAGAAAGAACAGATGGATGTTCGTTAGTAGACTCGTCAATAATCATTACAACGGAGAATGGATCCATTACTGCAGTAAATGAAAAACATGCTTGCTGAAATCAAAAGTATTCTTGGGGTTTTTTTTCACAAAATGTATTGGAATAAAGATTGGAATTAAGACTATGAAGTATATGAATTCTAAAGCAGAATTCCTAAAGGCAAAAGTTGAACAGCATAAACTGTACTGACTAAAGAGTACAATCATTTTTCTGAAACATCATTCAGCTACAAACACATACTATTTTCAAAGCAGGGTGTAATGTAGTTTTCTACATTCCACCTTAAAGACATTATGAAGAGATGACTTTTACTACACACTACTCAAGGCAATCAGTAACTGCTCATAATCAAGCCCATGTAATTTTGTGATTCTGGTCATTTCCTGTCTGCCATGGGGAACACTGGATGGATTAACATTTATCTATTCACCTAAACTTTTGGAACTGAACCAGACAAGGTCTCCCAGAAACCCTGCAACAACACAAAAGTTAGTTCTTTCTGCATATGGATTTTGGAGTACATTTGGAATGCTGGGACTCATAGAACAGGGACTAATGGGTCATACTCTAACTGCAGGACAATGACAAGTAGAGGACCACAGGGATCTATTTCTGGGATGTGTCATGTTTAGTGTCTTTATCAATGAGCTGAAGGAGATGATGGAGTATAACAACATCAAGTTTACAGATGACACTGAATTGAGGGGAAGTCAATACACTTGGATGCAATTCTGTGCAATGAGCTCTAGGATGATCCTTCTTGAGCAGGGAGGTTGGACCAGATGACCCACTGTGACCCCTTCCAACCTTATCCATTCTGTGAAAATCAGGGCTGCCATTCAGTGAGACACACACTGACTGAAATAATGAGCTTCAAGGTCTCTTCCACAAGGACAGATGCAAAAACCTCCACCAGGAAAGAAACAGCCCTCTTCATAGGCTTCTGAATGGAGGGCAGTGCTTCAGAAATGGCCCTGGCATGCAGTGAGTTTAACGAGTCCACAGTGTTCCCCAGCAGCAAAATAGGGCAACAGCATCCCGACTGTATTAGCAGAACACAGTCAGTAATCAAGGGTAATATTTTTTCAGTCTTCTTGGCACCCATTAGATGGCATTATGCACTGTGTCTTGTTTTGGATTTTCCTGTGCAAGAAAGGCATTGATAAACTGGGGGAAGTTTAGCACAGGGCTACCCAACTGGTCAGGAGCTGGAGCACTTGCCCTGAGAGAAGGAGATGCAGGACTGGGTCTTTTCCAGCCTTGAAGAAGAGATAGTTTTTGCAGACATCTACTTGCTTGGGGACATCTACTTGCATCCCACCACTACTCACAGGGAGGTCTTACAATCTGCTTAAATGCTGTAGAAAGAACTTCATATTTGAATATTCCCCTGAGCAAAATTAAAACTCACACAAGTTATCTGTTGATACCAAAACCAGATATTTTTATTTTATTAATTGCTAAGAGAGGCAAAGAGAAAGAGGAAAAAAATAAGAAAAGGTTGGAAAAAGCTAAGATTAATTCTAGAAGCATAGGAAAGATATGACCAAAACTACCTTTCCACCGAGCTTGGGGTGGGGAGGGGTGGGGAGAAGCAGTTTCTGCATTTTTTTCCTCTGTCTCTGCCCCTTTTTGATGCTATCTTCTTTAGCTATGGGGGATCTTAGCAGCTTAGTTCTCCGAAATGCAGCCAGGATATATGGCCTTGATGCTCACGCTGAGCCATGTCCCAGGCCCTGCAGGGTCCTAATTCAACAGCGCCTTTCAGCCCTCAGAAATACGGTAAGGGTGGAAGGATAAGATATAACTCATGCATGTGGCACGGTGGGTTTCAGTTCTTCTCCAGGCCATTAGAGTTTCAGTCTCCGGTGGCGGGCAGGCAGCATGTGGTGACAGAGAAAAGGTGAGGGGGAGAGGCGTAAAGATGTTCAGCCACTGTAAGCAGTTCTCTCTCCCTTTCCTCTCCCTGATTTTCCAAAATTTTTCCTCAACTTTTATAACATTAGAAGGAAGTTGTATGTAGTTTCTTGGTACATACCCCTATTGAGATGTTCAAAGAGATATTATGATTAACAATAGCAGGATCTTTTGGCAGGAAAACTCCAACAGGAAGCTCTGGTGAGAGTTTCTGGCAGAAAGCTAACAGAGAATTTTTGGTAGGAAGTTTTGACAGGCAGAAACAATGCTGAAACATTATTTTTGGCATTTCTATATTATCTGGTTTTTAGAGGAGGTTATCAAGAAGATGGAGCCACGTTGCTCAGAGTTGTGCGTGGTGGAAGATGAGAGATAGTGATTATAGAAAGAAACAAGAGAGGTTCAGGCTGGATATAAGAAGAATAATAATTTTCACCAGGAGGACAGTCAAGTAGTGGAGCAGGTTGCCCAGACAGGCTTTTCAGTCTGCACATCACAGAGTGGTTTGGGTTGGAAGGGACCTTAGGGATCATCTAGTTCCAACCTCTCTGCCATGGGCATGGACAGCCCGCACTAGACCAGGTTGCTCAGAGCTCGAGCCAACCTGGCCTTGAACACCTCAGGGATGGGGCATCCACAATTTCTCTGGGCAACCTGTTCCAGTGCCTCACCACTCTCACAGTAAAGAATTTCTTCCTAATATCTAATCTAAATTTACTCTCAGTTTGAAGCCATTCCTCCTTGTCCTGTCACTACCCACTTTTTAAAAAGTCCCTCTCCATCTTCCTTGTAGGTTACCATCAGGGGAAGGTCACAATTAGGTGACCCCTAAACTTTTCCAGGTTGAACAAACCCAGTTCTCTCAGCCTTTCCTCATAGAACAGGTGCTTTATCCCTCCAGTCAACTTGGTGGACCTCCTTTGGACTCACTCCAACCGATCCTTGGAGATTTTCAACACCTGAATGTATAAAGCACAAAGCAACCTGGTCTGATCTCACATGTGGTCCCGTTCTGATGAAACCTGAAGTCTCTTCCCATTTGGAGTGTTCTATGACCCTATTATCCTTTATAAACTATATATTTTATGTCTTCTTCCTGGAACTTTTTGCAAAGACAAGTGGGAGGAAAAGTGTATGACACTTGCCTCTTCTTTTGTGAACCTTGTTTCCTCTGTCTTTTCTTATCACTAATTTTAAAATACAAAATCTTTGTCTACAGATTAGAGCAATTAAGAACAGAAGAAAGAGGCACTGCAAAAATAACCAGATCCCTGTCTGATTTTGATTTGGAACCAGGGGCTGCATCTTTACAAATAACTAAAATCAGCTAAAGAACGTTGTCTCTGAGACTAAACACTGTGGTCTGGCGCGCACACACATGCTTCTCTTCCAAGACAGAGTAGCTGCATCCAAATGTTCTACTCAAAAATCTCTACTGTCCTATACTCTATTCACACATTATCTAGGAGAATTCTAAATGGCATTACCAAAACACATGCCAGGAACTGTTTTAACAGCTAAGCAGGGCCTTGGATCAGTACTTAAGCTGGTGCCATGGCCCCATTCTATTTACTCATCAGATCTCTCCAATAGCATCATTCACATTTTTATCCACATAGACTTCAGGGGTTCAGCAATGAAGAAGGGCAAGTGAAACTCAGATAATATGTGCCCATATCTCATGGTACTAAAAATGTGCTGGACGTAGCCTGTGTTGTAAGTCACTGTAGTCTCTCACTCCAGTATCAACAGCTTTCTGAGTTCTACTAAGCATCCCTCCTAGGGAATGAAGTAAAGTTTTTGCTGTCTCCACACTTCAAAAAAATGGTATATTTCATAGAATCAGTCTTGTGTGACTCTCTGGACATTTTGTTTTGACTGAAAGAGTAATTACTGACAGACTACAGAGAGAGTCTACTTGATTTGGGCAGAAACATCAGAGCGATGACTGCACTTCATTTTAAAAGCGAGGAATTATAACAATACCGTACAGCAACAGAGCACATCCAGCAATACTGTAACTATGCCATGAAAGCTCTGCTTTGTATCACAAGTCCCACATATCTGTGAAACTAACTCCTTTCTATTCTTGTAACAACATTTGCACTAACAGTTCCAGTTGGCCTCAGAGATTACACAATTTCAGAGTCTTAGCTGACATGGTTATGTCAGTAGATGTATTTACTGGAGACATATTCTGCGATGCACAGATTCTTGTCTAGAAAAAAAAAAAAAAAAAGGATACATGAGAGTGCAATGTGGGGTAATCCAAACAAGAAGACTATGAAGAACACAAAAAATCAGAGAATAAATTGCCTAACACAGCCAAAAAACTTTCACTGAGATTCCAGTTCTGCAAGGTGTTGGACTCTCCTTTGGAGAGCTTAGTCTTAAATCTCCTTAGTTATGGGAGTCATGGGATCCAGCACCTTAAAGAATTAAACCTACATATTCAGAATTCCTGTCTCAGTAGAAATTATACCATTATCATTACATTTATTTTCCTGACTAAGTCACCGTGAATTTCCCTTCAATAAACACCTGAATAAATGTTCTGCAGAATGAAATCATGAATACTGAGTGAACTATAAGACTGTAAAGGCTAAAAGCATGAATAAAAAGCTGTTCATTTACTGGTTTGGATATAAATACTAATCAGATTAAGCACTGAAGTACATGCGGGATCAAAATAACATAATGTCAGGCTGTCAAAATAGTTACAGCCTTCCAAAGCTAGCTCCTAGATTGGAACATAGAAGTCAAAAGAATGAATAAATGTAAGTGGGTTTAACTATTGCACAGTGCTTTAATCCAAACAGAAGCTCCATATTTATATGGGAATTAGCCTTGGTGATGAAGATTTACAATAGCCAGGAAGCTTTCTCATATATGAGGCGCGATCAGTACAGCTGAAACCAATTATTTTATGTGAAGCTAATAACGGTGTAGAAGTCCAAAGTAGGCCAGATGGAAAAGGAAAGGCCAAAACTGAGGAATGCCATTCATATTGAAAGGTTAGTGAGAAAGTGTCCTATGTCTTTAAGGCCTTCAGGACTGGCGCACTTCACAGCTGCTTGGGCAGGTATGTCTTAAAATTAAAGAAAGTATAGAAGAGAAAAACACACTGACTTTATAACCTTGATGAACAAAATACATGAAGATTTCTATTTGAATGGACTCTACTCTGTAAGAACACAACAATAGCTCTATAAATGTCCTTGAAATATCTATTTAAAAAAACAGAGAGAGGGAAATGTAATGTTTGCAATTCCTAAACAATACACAAAACAGGTGAATTCAGTTCTATGTCTCTTTGGTTTTCACAAGTCTTTTCACCTCTTCATTTTCCCTTGCTTATCCATAATCTGGAAAACCTGGATTGAAGTGATGATCTGAGGAGCTGTCTTCAACTTCATTAGATGAACTGAAGCTAGCAAGTATCTATTGGAAATGAATAGCATCATTCCCCTCTGAAAACTTTGTGAGGTAAATTGATTTTCTTTGACAATTCAACTTATATCTCATCAGAGATTGTGTAAAGTTATCAATTAATTAATAATTAACAATTAAGCAGGAAGTCAATTCCTGCCAAGTCCAGAGAGAGCAGATTATTGATTAGATTACATAATTATTAACTTAGTAGGAAAACAGAGTGATTAATAGAATATTAAAAAAGAAAGAAGAACTGAAATTATTTATAATTACAGGAAGAAGGAGTGGTGAAATAAAATTTTTGAGGCCAGAAGATTTCAACAGAATTCTCAGCGTCACTCCCAATTTCATAATTTCATTGATGTATTTGGTAGTAAAAGGGATAAGGGAGAAATGTGTCAATGAAATTTGGTGACATGTTAGGAGAACTTTGCCTATGCAAAAAGATACCAGAAAGGCATAAAGGAAGAATTGAATTACATTGAACACTAGAGTGGGAAATATGGGACTAAATATAACAGGAAAACATGCAAGGTTATACACTTCAGGGCTACTAAGAATCATTATTCATTCAAAGATAGTAAATCTTAAATTTGAAACTACATAAGAAAGAAAAAAAACTGAGTATAATATGTAATCATTGGAGGACTGTGAGACAGTGGCATTATTTGGACATGACAGCAGACAAATGTCAAATGTGTAAGACAGGCATTTCCAAGAGAGAAGTGAGAAAAAAATGACGAGTTGTATTACTGTGTCAGGATCAGTGACACTCTACCATCCATGGTCAAACCCCTAATCAGACTCAGGGAAGTGGCAGCAGAAAGATCAGAGGAAGACACAGGTTTTTCATCTCCAAGCACTGAGCTGACAGAACTTCCTAAGGCAGGAAGTATTATTAAAAAAAATGTCTTCAAATCAGATACAATTAGATTATATTATTGTTGAAGAGGCAAAGGACTGGATTCAATGACTTGGAAATGCAAACCATTCCTGTGTTCCCAACCACTTTGGCAACGTCATTATATATTATTAAAGTTCAAGAATAAAAATCTACTAAAATACCAACTGTAGCAACCTGTTCTCCAGCACTTGCCACCATAGGGGCTTATGTGTTTGGAGACTGGATTGAAATGTGGCACTTCTGAGCTGAGGAAAGGGAAGAGGCATTATCAGAACAGTGGATTATATTTCTGTATTACCTGCATAGATAAAGGGAATTGCATTTTACTGATTATATGAGTATAGGCTGTCAGATGAGACTCCTGAGAAGACCGTGCACTATGGTATTCTTTTGTTCTTCTGTATGAGGATTCAAAACAATTCAAAGTCACTATTTGCACAGACAGCAATTCATATGACAAAATAAAGCAGCAGCTCTCTAGTAAGTATTGAATATTCTGTTGATTTCAGCAATGAACCCTTGAGGTTAACTGGTAGAAATACAGTGAATGTCTGTTAGACTCAGGAACCTGGGGATTTTTTCAGTTTTCCTGGCACGAATTTTGGAGGCAAATAAATGGGAAAAAAAAATTCTCTCTTTTTTGGACTTGATTTTATGTCTACAGTGGTAATGGATCCTTTGCATGAGCCAGCTTTACAAATAAATGGAACAATATTATGCTTCAATATTATTTAAGGGAAAATATTGTTTATCAGATTTTTTAAAAAAAGAGCTGCTCTTTAATTAAACATGCGAATATCCCTGTAATTTCCTTTAAGTTTCCTAGCATGTGGAACTCCAGTTTGAATTCTCAGAGGAGTCTAGCTAGAGGACCAATGGCAGAACAACACAAGGCATGTTATGTCTAAGTGATCAACTTAACCCACCTTTATTGATTTGCATTTGTATTTGGAGGTCTCTATCTCATTTGAAGCTTTCATTTCAGAGTTTAAATGCTGTCACTCCTGAAATTCTAAGCCAGTGACCTACACCACAGTTCTGACTCTCCAGGTTGACACAGAAGGCTTAAGATTCAGATTCTGAGACATATCCAAATAGAGCATCTTGTCATCCAAAAAGCGTGTCTGAAAGTCTGGGTATCTGTGCAGAGAGGTATGTAAAGATTTCTTGGTGGTCAGGAAATCCTAATGGACTCATAACATATGTCTTTGCAGGATGCTAGCACAACATCAATTTAGGTTACCAGCATAAGATACCAAACTTTAGTAAGAGAAAAGATATTCTTTTGTGTCACATAGCTCTCCTGAGAGAAGAAGAAAGGCCATAAATGAATTTGTGCTTTCAGTTTGAATGCAAAATCTCAAAGTTCTGTGAGTGAGGATTTTTTATCTTTTATTTTAGTTTTGCAAAACTATCAGGAGACAAATTTAGGTAATGAACAAATTTGCTAAACATAGAAACATGTCCTTAACCGTATAGCTCTTTTCATTATGTTTAATTTTGCAACATTTCAAGGTTTATTAGTTCACATGTAAGAAACACTTTTTGAAAGTTTTTCATGGTAAGTCCCTGCAGGACTGAGAAATGAATGTGTTTGAGTTTGGTCTTTATTTACTCAATGTCCTTCTGGAGGCAATTATGGAATTTTTGGATCTGACCTAGGATATTTCTCTAGTGAAATCTAGTAGGCTACATAACTAGTAGAGATTTTTAAATGCCTTCACTCTAAACAGGCAACCTCAGCCCTGTCAACTCTCTGTCTGACATGAAAGGAGATAATGTTCCAATTTTGTATTTACCGGTCTCTCATCTATTTGATTAAAATTACTAAGAAAACAATGATAATACAGTTACAGACTAATTGCAGCCAAATTTCATGTTAGAAGAGGCTTTTACTTCAGTAAATAGATTTTATGGTCAGTTGTGGGGTTTTTTGTTATACTGCTCTCCACAAAACTCGAATTTTTTTTCCAAACACACAACACCCCAGTGCATGCTCTGAGTCTTCCCATTTTCTTTTCCCATTTGGATTAATGTTCTTATATTTATTAGACAGAAGATGAATGAAGAGTGAATATGAAGGAAGACTACAAGTCCATGAACAGTGCAGAGAAAGTGAACAGAGAACAATCTTTCACTGTTTAGCATAAGACAAGATACAGAGCACTTAAGGACAAGCAAATGAATTGAAATGTGTTTTTATCATGCAGCACTCACACTTCATAGTGAAACTCATTGCTACAGAACTTTGTGGAAAATGAATATTGACGTGTTATAAAAAAAGGCAGGACAACTTCATAAATAGTGTGTCAGTTGGCAGCTATTCAAAAGAACAGTGTGGCTGCCATCTCTCCCTGCTTGACGAAAGTTGCCATGGCAGAGGAAAAGTGAATCCACACTTGTCTTGCGCCTCATATTTTTCCCTAAGCTTCCACTACTCACCACATGCAGGGACAAGATTGTAGGCTTTTAGAGTTTTTAGAGATGTGCATGCACATGTTACTACTTTTCTTTTCACAAGATAGATGTTAAGGTAAATGTTAAAAATGGAAATGTCAGAATTGATTTTCGTACTTTGAAATAACTACTTTGCAGGAATTGGAAACTAATTCAATAAAAATTTAGAAAACATTTTTACTGGCAGGAAATCACCTGTCCAAGAACTACTTTAGGGAGACAATCCTCACGTCCAACTACTTCTCTATTAAAAACAAATGTTCTCTGGTATTGAAAGCATTTCATTACACAGCTCATACACCTTATCTAGAGGTAATTTCTAACAGATTCCCACTTGCTCTGCAAACCTAAGTTTCTAGGCACTCGCTTGCCCCAGGAGAAATTTCTTAAGTGAACTAATATATGCTCAAACAAAGTTCATTTTTCTATCACTTTACACCCAGGACAACTGGTACAGACTAACTGTGATGAAGTTTAATGCAGACTGTTTACAATGCGTTCTATCCCTTTTCACATATGTGCAAAATGCATCAATATCTCTTTTTTAAAGGAAAAAATGTAATTTAAGGTCCAAAGATTATGAACTATTTCTGTCCCCAATAATTTATGCACCATAAAACAAAAATTAAGAGCTGGTATAACGTGGCGTTTAGTGCTCATCTCTGCTATTTTTAAAAACAACGGGCTACTTCAGCAGCCAAGTGCATGCTATTTCTGAAACTATGGACGTATAACCTGGTATTAACAAACATAAAATCCTGAAGAATGGATTATGGCTGCCCTGTTGCAGTTCTATGATTTGAAAGGCCAGTAGAAAGCTTCCGAAGTTTCTTTGGAAATTGAGCACCACAATATGCTTCCTGTATTTCTGCGGCACAGTGCTTCGGCCAAGCATACTGAAAAAAAAGTAAACTAAACCAAGCTGTCTTCACACAAAAGTAGTAGTTGAGAGATAGAGACCTGCACAAGCACAAAATACTGCTTCTTGGAAGTTATTTTAACACCTCAAAATGCATCCCTTGCAGGATCCAGTATTTTTTTATGCAAGGAAATAATTTCCTATCTATTGCTAACTCAGAAATGAGAATCACTGGGCTTAATCAGCTCATGAGGTCAAAACAAACTGGTTTTAGAACAACCTTGGAAACTTTGAGTTACTCCCAAGTAGAAGGCATGTTGTGACTCTGCCTCAAATATTAACAGAAATGTTTAAATCAATAACCATATTCTATGCCTGCACTTATGCTGTTCAAATACAAATTTGTAATTTCACAGCCAAAATAGACAAAAACATAGGCTATTTTTTTCTTAAGGGATATCTGACCTATCATCAGAAATCTATATTGCGGAGTGCATCTGGAAATTTTCACTGCCCAACCATTTCCATTAGAACTGATGTTTAGAAGATATTTGAAAATCAAGACCAATGACTCAAGTACATAATCATAGATTAAGGAGTATGGCTTTGAACCCTAATGGGAGGCTATCTTTTCAGTCAGAAAACTGAAAACAATTCTTGGGGTTTTTTTCCCACAATTAAATGTGAATTATGCCTGAAACTTGCAGCACATTACTTCAGGGTTCGCCTTGCAGTTGATACATTCACAGCTGGTGCTGTTGATGCTGAAAGGGGTCTAAATCAAAAGGTTTGGCTCTACATATGGACTCAATGTTTTAAAGAGACATCCTGGACTGGATTTACACAGACAGACAATCCTGACAGCACATCTACATCATGAAATGGACTGCAGCACAGTGATCCCTGAGCAAGCAGAGATTCATGACCCCAGTTCATGAAGAAGGGGAGAGCACAGAGGTAGGTCAAACAGCAAAGTTACTTACACTATGAGCATTGCATGCTACCTGAGGTAGAGTCACAACACTAGGCCACTCAGCACTTTTCTGTCCAGAATTAACAAGAGCCAGTTTTGCACCCACAAATGAAAAAAAAACATGATTGAAGTCAAACAGAAAATTGCAGTTCAGGTGTCTTCTGCTAGTGTTATACCTCCAAATTTCTTAACCATTCTGTTGCTACTGTTTGGTGTTTTTAAAGCATCCCTTCCCACAAAAAAAATAAGCTGTGCAGTGCCAAAGAACAAATAAATTCACTTAAGAGCTGGATTTGATGATCCTTCTGGGTCCCTTCCAACTCAGAATATTCTGTGTGTGTGATTGTGTGAAACCAACACCCCAGATGTGGGAAATGACATGCTTTATGTGGGGTGGAAAAAGTCCTGTCAGAAATGGACTAGTAAAGAGACTGAAGAGAACAGCCTAAATGCTGTAAAGTCAGAAGTTTTTAATGTTGTTTAACTTGTTTCAATATGGCTTTTTGTATGTTTTTTGCTAAGTCACAGCTTCTTCTTCCCAAAATACTTTTAGGAAACTGTTATCTCTACTTAGGAATGTGCTGGGAAGATATCTAGAAGTTTTCTTATTGGCCTTTATTAACCTTTTCCTATTGGATGTTAACCCTTACTTGTTATTGGTGGATTCTGTAAATTTTCAGGGTTTTCTATTGGTGTTTTTCTGATCCCCCTGAAGCCTATAAATGACCCCCTCCCCACAATAAATCTCTCTCTTGCTCGCCTCTCTCCTCTGGTCTGTGTGGGTCCGTGCTGGGCTCCCTGGGGCCAGGCGGAAGGGGGGCAGTGGGGGAGCATTCACCCACCAGGTGATGAACTGATCACTCTAAACCTGTGGTGCCCCTTATACCCAAACCACCACCGCACCTAGAGGCCTCTTTACAAATGTCTAATTGGATTAGAAAGAGCTACCTCATGAAAAAAAAGTCTGAACTTGTCAATATGCTTCAAACACATTTAGGACACGGTATCTACCAGTCTCACCAAAAGAAGTGCAAAGTTTTGATACTGTTAAGGAAGCAAAGGGCCTGAAATACATGAAACAACCACCTGCACAAACCACAGCCAGAAGCTATAGAAATGAATGGTGAACTAAGAGAGATACTGCCCACAAGGAAGAAACAGAAATTTTTGGTCTCTAGGCCATGGACTAGCAGACATGTTTTAGAACGTCGACTCCAAGAGAGCATCTGTGTCTCAGGGTTTCCACTGCAAGAAGGTGCCCAACTCTGCTTCATTAGTCAGAGGATCAGCTGAATAACACATTTTGGGTTACTAGTTTTTGCAAATCCTCCCTTCTATTGGTGTCACTCTGTGGTATTCAGCTCTTCCTGTGAGGACTCCACATGTTTAATGCACAAGATCATATGCAGCATAAGGCTGACGTAGCTGCACAGTACCCCCTTGCCCTACTGTTGGGGACATCCATGTCATGCAGACCAGCACTTCACACAAGTGAAGCTGCCCAACACACCTGGCCATATTTGGAATGCAGAAATGTTTGGTTTCCCCTTTCTCCTTTGCAGCAACACAACAAAATCCAGTGAACTAAAAGGCAGTCAGTAAAAGAAGTTGCAAAGCAAAAACAAGGAGGTGGAGCAAAAAAAGAGAGAGGGATATCTTAAACAGGCTTTGTCATTAAAGAAAATATAGTTTTTAGCATCAGCATGAGGCCACTGAAGGCCTTTACACTGGCTACAGAAGTCCTTCAAACAGACTTCCTGGATAGCCCTGAAGTCAAGCTCTCAACACTTCTCCACATTCAAGTCTACAGTTAATTTCTGTATCAATGTATTAAAAAAAAAAAATGTGTGGGAAAGCCTCCACCATCTCCACGTCAATTTTAATGAAATGCAGATTGGCACAGTTATCACATCAAACCATAAACAGAGACAAATTATGTATAAAGAGCAAAACTAAAGGTTGATTGAAGTGTTAAAGATCGGGACTGGTAATATGTAATTAGTTGTGATTGAATCACTTAAGACTAGCTGTTGGTTCATAGAGTCTCAGAGCAATGGACTGTAATTTTGTAGTTTATTGGTATTTATGTCACTAAATAGTTCCATGAATTTCAATTTTGAATGAGCGTTTTTATCAGTAGTTACTGTTTCTGCAATAACACAATTCATTTCAAGAATTATGTTTGGTCCAAACCCTCAAAGTAACAGCTCCTCTTTCAAGTAATAAAACCAAGAGCTCAGTTTAAAATGTATTTTCCAGGGTCCTTGAAATGTATCTAGTATCTAATGATGTATAAATAACCATTAATAACGATTAATAACCACTGTATATGGGGGAGGGGAACAGTTCTAGATAAGCTTTCAGCATTGTAATGTTATGGAACTTCTCTTAGTAAAACTATAATAAGTAGTGGTTTTCTTTAGTTAAAGATGTTTAATTTTCTAGTCTTCTGTGTTGCTGTATCATCTGAGCAAGTTAAAAAAAAAAAAAAAAAGAGTGAAATGGCAGAGCTCTCTGGGATTTTTGTTTGTTTGTTTTAATAAATATAGCTCTAACATTCTTTATATCTTTACTTCCTAAGCACGATTTCAGTTCCTGACAAAATTTGAGAAACATTTGTAGTCAATAAAAAGGAAAAGCAACACTTGAAAGAGAAAAGAGAAATTGGAATTAAGGCAATGATTTCGCATATCAATTCATAATGAGTACTGCAAGTTTTTTAATTCCCAGTGCAAAACATTAAGTCTGTAAAAATCAGGTGGCTCACTAGTGATATTGCCAAAAACTGCAGAAAAAAAGTTACTTTGTATTATTAGTCTCAAATAATAGCCAAAATAAAATTGAATATAAACAGAGAATGAAAGCTTTAAAAGAGAAAGAGAAATGTACACATGAAGCAGAAATAAACAGAGGATTTTTGACAGGTAATATTTTCTTCTGAACATAAAAAATATTTTCCTGAAAAATGGTTCTCCTATCTCAAATTTTTCATCATGCTTTTATTTTAAAGCTTGCAGCATAAAGTGCTAATGAGGATATTTATCTTACTATATTATTCTATATGCTCTTTTTTTGGTATGTGACCAGATTTTAAAATCCAAAAGAAAAGTTTCACTATACACATTCAACATACAGTAATAGTCATTATCATATAGCTCTATTCTCTGTAGCTCTATTCTCTGTCTGAAGTGCTGAGAGAACATGGGATCATTTACACATCTGAAAAGTCACAAGCTATTCCCATTGTAGGTCACGGAAGAAGTGGCCAATTCATGTAACTAGACTACATGAACTTATTAGTGAATTTTCCTTCTGGTACATCAATAGGGTTTGAAACACTATTTCAGCATCCATTAAGACAGAAAAGGGAAAATCCCACTTTTTGTTTTCATTCATAGTAAGATAACTGCAGAATTATATTTAAAGTCTAAAAACAGTCTTAGTGACCCAAATGAATAAAATATATATTTCTCAAAAAAAAAACAAACTACCTTAAATTCTACAGAACAGTCATGCTATATGGGAGAAATCCATATTTCCCTTAGCAAGGAAGATCAGCTTCCACCACTGGTCTCACAAA
The DNA here is from genome assembly GCA_013399855.1 of Oxyruncus cristatus. Taxonomy (NCBI): domain Eukaryota; kingdom Metazoa; phylum Chordata; class Aves; order Passeriformes; family Cotingidae; genus Oxyruncus; species Oxyruncus cristatus. The sequence continues at coordinate 628,263 of VXAY01004928.1, read as the reverse complement.
CTCGACTCTCCACTTGGACCCACAGAACTTCCTCAGCTGCCAAAGGGACTTGGAGCTTTGAGAGCTCTCTGGGATTTTTTAAAATATTTAATTAATATTTAAAAGCTGAAGAGTTTTTAGGTTTTTATCTCAAATATTTAATTACAGAGTTTCTTTTTCATGGACATGTCCTATTGGTATGTTTTATTTTCAGAGCATTTTCTTTCCTCTTTTTCATATTCAGTGCAAATGTGAGAAAGACATTTTCAAAATCAACTAAGAACAGCACCAGAAATGTCTGCTGTCATTTCAGATAGAAATAATGTAACAATTTACATTGCATTTTTCTTCTTAAATTCCATCTATAGCTCAAAATCAAGATGTGGATCTATGCTGTATCAAAGGGAATGCAAGAATAGCCATATTCATAGCATGCTTCCCAGCACATCCACCCTCCAGCTCTTCCAGATGCTTTCTCACAGCTGACAAGTAGTCTGCTTGTGGGGGCTCCTCATGGTCTAGATGGGCTTTAATGATCAGATCTGAGGCTTCACTGCAACAAAAAAATCTGGTCCCAAGAATTGCCTCTGAAAGGCCAGGTAAGTCTTCATTGCTGTTCCCCCAAAACAAAGTGTTTTGAAGAATTATGCCCACGCAGAAAGGGACTCTCTAATTACAAAGCTACTACTTCTCAGTTACTTTCAGAAAACATCTCCTCAAGGAGTTTTTGTCCTCTTCATCCCTATCCTCTTCCCACAGCCTTTTCCAGCACACTATTCCTCCTTATCCAAAGCTCTTTTTTCCAAATAACTACACAAATCTGAGCAGTACTCAGTGCTGGTTTATTTCCGTAGCTGCTACTTCTGAGTGATTCTGTTCGCAGTTACGTCCATACCTTAGTAAGATAATTAACCCCATTTCATACTAAAGTTCTATGTTTAAGAGAGTGGACATTTTTGGCTCAAAAGCCAACAGTAAAAAAGCAATAGTATATTTATTTGTGTCCAAGTCTTCTGCCACATTTTATGCTATTTTAAAGCATATACATAAAACCACTTGCAGATCCATATTCAAGGTGACTGGATAGTGACTAGGATGTACTTTTTTTTGCTGCTTGACATTCCCAGAGTCTTTGAAATACGTCGTTATTCACTGGATTTTGGGACTGGATTTTGCTGTTCACTACTGTTCACTGTTTATGTAAATGTCTTTCAAACATGTTTTCCATCCTTATTTTTATCTGCTTCTTACTACTAGGCTTCTGCTATGTCTGTAAAAAAATAAAAAGAGAGATAAAGTCCATGTTTTTCTTCAGTCTGCATGGCATCTCAGAAAATGAATTGTAGCACTGCACATTATTAGATGTGCAGGTAATTATGTATTCCCCCTGCCAAACTCTTCACAGATAGTAAAAATTACATGCTTATTGCAGACACACTAATTATGTGCAGTTATGGACAAAAAAAAAATTGAATGCCTTCCTGAGATGCAGATTAGTCTGTATTGAATGCTGCCTTTGGCAAGGCATTTGTGAATTTTATTTTAATTTTCTTAGTAGCAAATTAGAAATATATTTGAAAACTATTAAATTTGAAATACAGCCAATGAAGCTGATAAATTAAATTGATAGGGGAGTTTCTCCGCCATCTATTCCTGACTGAGAGGAAAGAAATTATTTCTTTGGTTCGCATAACATGAGCTCAGTGTTTCACATAACAAGAGTATAGAGATGACAGACAAGACCAGGGCTGTGCCAGCTGCTGCAGAAACATATATAACTACAGTTCCTTTTCAACAGCTCAGTAAAAAAAAGACTTTGTATATACTGTTTCCTGTACTATTAATAACAAAGTAACCTCCAGGGAGATAAAAATCCATGGTCCTAGACCAGGATAGGCCTCTGTCAAGCTGAAATTTCCAAATAAGCCCTAAGAATTGTGGCACATGGCCACAAGTTGAGAGCAAACTCCTTCCTAGCATTAACATTGCAGAGGACATTCTATCACCAATTCCTTCAGGCAGTCTGCTG
>VXAY01004928.1:378360-626176 GCA_013399855.1 Oxyruncus cristatus | reverse complement strand
TGTGGCAAGGCCAAAAAAAAAAAAAAAACCCAAACAAAAAAAAACCCACTGTTATAATCTGCAGAAAAATCTTTTTCAAGCTGTAAAAAAGTTCAGAAAACAGCTCAAACCACTAGGAACTCCCCCACCTTTTAAAAAGAAAGAACTCTGCTGTGCATCTCAAAACCACACAGCTTAATTAGGAGAAAAAATGCCACTGACTTTTAGTTCAAGGAAACATTCACTGTCAGTGTACCTATCGGTAACTGTAGCTTAAAGAACCAGCAAACAAAAGCAAAAGCACCATTAGCCTTAATCATCATGTGCCCGGTGCTGGAAGATTCGTACCTCACATGAGAAAGGGGAAAGGCTCTCAGTCACACAAATTCATCAAGCAGGGGTTTCGGCCTTTTCTTTATATCTGGCAGCAGCTGGGAGCCCTGGTCCATGACCAAGGGCTGTGTCCCTAGCCCTGCACGGCAGGCAAACACAAAGTCAACCTCCATCTGGGTAGCCTGCAGCATTCCCAAACTCTGTCACTTCTGTACAACCACTCATTCTCCATGACAGAGCACCGTCCCCTACCCCTCTTCTGGAAAAAGTTCTGTAACAGATGATTCAAGACCCAGCAAGTGGAATCCACACACAGGTCAGTAGACCTCCAGACAGGTAAGGAGGGAGAGCAGATGGAGCAGGACAGAAGAGGTGACAATGCCTGAGTTTCAGCTTCATCTGGAAATGTATAAGTCACTGAAGACATTACAAGTAACACTGGGGCCCCGTGCCTCAGAAACCTGTGTTCAGAAGCAAAAAAATATACTGAGCTAAGACACCACCTCCATGTGGATCTGTCTTAGAAGCCAGCCTACAGTATTTAGGCTGCACCGGACTTGAGTCATAGGATATTTGTCTCTGAACTTGAGTCCCCCACAACTTCCCATTCTGCAGTGAAAGGTGCAGAGAAAGCTCAGAACCATCTACACTGCTGGCCCCAGCTCATCCTCTGTTTAATGAACTCCCCACCAAAAAGTAGATCGACTGCAGGAAAGCAGGTCTAGCTACAGCAATACGAAGCAAGAGCCTTTTTTCATTTTTTCTGTTTTCAATAGAGCCACTACCAGCAGCAACATTCTGCTGAAGCAGTCTGCAGAGAACATATCCTTGTCCTAATCCACTCAGTTTAAAGAAAAACATCTGCTGCTCCTGTCTTTGTCTAGTGCATTTATGAAGGTTCATTATTTTATTCTTTCAGTTACTACTCTTCCTTCTCTCCATGAAAACTATTGCTGGCAATGCCTATAAGGCAGATCAGTCATTCTGGTAGAAAGACTTCAATTCCTATTTTCATACTCAGACAAAACAACAAAACTCTTCAAGATATATTAATTTTTAATTATAATTATTCTATAAACACATTTTCATTTCACACATCATTTAGATTACAAAAAAAAATGAGGAACAATTACATAGTCAATAAAGAAAAACATACTTTAGGCTACATTACTGTAAACCAATTTCATCTAATAGAAGAATGTTAAAGGAAATAGCAGTCCACAATCCAGTCAATTTCCTAGCAAAAGTTAAACCTAGATTCTAAAAAGTTCTCATGAGGGAGAGCAGAATCCCTGTTTTCTAAGATGCTTTATCACCCATCCTGCTCTGAACTCCCTTGTTGCTTTGAACTTTTTTCTTTACAGGACTCACACATAAGGGGAAGTTTCCATCATATGGAAGGGACAGGAGCATGATTATAGTGAAAGCTCTTTCCAAACCATGAGGGAAAACATGTTTCAAAAAAATCCACTAAGAACAACTTCTCTATGGATTACTTCAGCATGTTCAAACTTCTGTAGCCAGAACTACCTTCTGTTAATCGACTGCATCTCTGCAAACCTTCCCTGAGCCAAATTTAAGAAAAGGGCTACAAAAATATTCGCAACAAAATAGAAGTTAATCTTAAAATATATTTTAAGAAAGATAGTTTGGATAAACAATTTTCATGTCTTTGTCTGTTGGTACATAAGTGAAAATTGTCCAAGCTTATTCAGGAAAAGAATTCTTATATACTAGGGACTTAAAGAAGTTCTAGTAAGAAATCATGTATTAAGAAATTATTAGCTAATCATTTGGTCCAGTTTTGCTTTTTAGGCATCTGAGTTGCCCAGCTTCACCTTGAATTTAAGGAGCTGCCTATATAGCACTCTTGTTTGGTAAGATATCCTTCCCTCCCAGCCTTCTCTGTTTATGTGTAACATAAGGTAATTACCCATATCAGAGAGGTACTAATGAGAATAAATATTAACTGGATTCTCTTTAAAACTGGAAGAGAATATATCAAAGGAGATTTGCAGCATGACCCTGAAAACTAAGGTATCAGACATGAACAGGGATCAAAAAACTGATATTAAATGAGCTGCATTTTACGAACCTCTTAAAAGGCCTTTAGAGTTAACTAACCTGGGGGATACAGTTCCATTTCCACACAATTCTGAGCCAAGATGAGAAAGTCCACAAGTTCCATGATTTGCCAAATATTTATGGACTACTGAGAAAGTAGATGATAAAAATGAATAATTCCTGATTTACATATTCTACTAGTAAAGTGGCATGGTCTTACAAAACAAACAAAACAGCTGCAAATTATGTAATTACGTATTTGTATGCAAATTTGCAGACATCTCCTAAATGTTGGAATACTATTTGCAATGCTAATTAAGTACTTTTTATTACTTCTGCATAGTTCCAACATGCAATCCTGTGCCAGATGTCACCGTAGCTTGCAAAGCCTTTATTGTCCGGTTAGTTGAGGTAGTACACATTAACTCTGCTCATAAAAATCCTGTTTTTAATTAAATTACCTGCAGTGTCTCAATAATTTCCCATTGTCTTCCTGTCCAAATTGTTTGGTTGGTTTCTTTTTTCAAAGTGCACAACTGAATCACAATTTCCAAAGCATGTAAGTCTTTCTGCCCCCCCTCAACAATATGAAATATATTAAAAAGAAAATAAAAAAGGAAAGCAAGACTGGAAAAGTAACAACTCCAGACACCAATATCAGTTCCTTGCGGAACTTTAACAGCAAATGCCAAGAGAAAGACTAAGAGGCGATACTGGTTTTCACACATTTGAAAGTGTCTCAGAGAAGAAAGAAGTTTTATGGGGATTGCAATCAACTAGTGGCATCAGCAAATCTCTCCTTTGTGTTGTAAATATTATATTCAGTGGAAGTTGTAAGCCAAGACCATATTTCCTCCTTTAGCCATCCTTAAGAAAGGCACAGTTTGAACAATGTCTTTCACCTAAATTTCTTGATCTTAGGCCAAATGACTGAGCAGGGATGCCAAAGAAAAAACGATGAGAAGAAACAAACAAGAAAATTAGCTATTTTTTCCTCCGAAAAAGCAGCTGTCAATTTGCTACTTGTAGCAGGACAGGATCCAATAAAGTGTAACTAGAGCAATAAAACAAATACTTCACCTCTAAAGTCTTGTTAAAAAAAGCTTAGTAAAAAGTTTATAATGCCCTTAATTTAGACCACTGTTCTACAACACTAAAAGCCATGAAGCAACAAGAGACCTCTCCCAAGCAGTTATAGGAGTCCAATCATTTTAAAGGCTTAATTGGTCAATCTTTTCTGATTGAGCAAATTTTTCATCTGCAGCATCATGATACTCTTTCAAGAGTTTTGCCATCCTGACTAGGCTTCTCAACACTCTTATCCAAGACCTCATCATTGAGTGAGTAATAAAGTACTCTACAGAAAGTATTTTACCCACAGTTCAGTGTGAACCATTAAATCAGACTTCTCCACAATATAAATAAATATTATTATAGGCTAACCATGAAGCTGAATTTTCCAATATGCATCATTATATGGAGTTTACTAACACTTGCTGATGAAAGCACTTTTTGACAAAGTATATAAAATTATACTTGGCACAAACTAGTCATAATAACCTATCTGGCTCGGCTCAGAATAAATCTGGGACCAAGCTGAATTAAGCTCTAGCCTTCTTTTCTGTCTTCCATTTTATGGTATTTTCCATCAAAATTATATACTTCTGAGATTTAGGAATATCACTGTCAAATCAGAAAGTCTTCTGGGGTGAAATTCAACTGTAAATTATAACACCATTCAATCTTGCTTCACCTAGAGGTTGGCTGGAGGCCTGTGAAACCCAAGTGGAAGAAAGATGCAGGTAATAAACTTTTTTTTAAGGAGTTGGTAGCAAAAAGAATCTGCAATAGCCTCTGCCAGATCAAAAGTTGTCATAAATTAAGGCTGGCTAACCTGATCCAACAAGTTATCTATTCTGAACATGAAGAAAGTCTGCATTGTTTTCATCTGACTGGGGACCAATTTTATAGGCAAGCCTTATCCAACAATTCTTCATTGTCAATTGGCTGGGAGCTTGGTATTTGAACTGAAAAACAGAAGGAGCACCCTAGAATTTATACCATATGTGTGTGTCAGTTGTCCACAGTCAATTGGTCCTTTAGAAGAACTCAAGTATCTCTTACTTGCATTTAGGAACTTCGTTCTCCTTCCGTGGGTTTAACATGAGGATTAAAACACTCAAAATGTTCATGTGGATACCACTCTCCCTGATCTTTTATTTCTTTCTGTTTTTCTGGCAACCAGATTTTCTTTTGAAAGATTCTAAAAACCTAGGTTCTGTAGTGGCCAGAATATATACAGAACATACAGAATCATCAAGGTTGGAAAAGACCTCCAAGATCATTAAGTCCTACCTTTGACCAAGTGTGAAGAATCTGGTTGATTCCATAAAACCACTTTGAAACACTTGTAAAAATTAAAAAGAAGATATTGGATTATATCACCCACTGTGCTATAAAAAATAAATGTATACAATTTCAAATTAAGCTGAATTCTGAAAACAAAGTAGATATGTCTCATTTTAACAAAACTGAACTGAAATGCATATATTTTCCCTATTATTTTTTTCAAGAGTCAATCTGTACAGTTTTATTCTTTATTAAAAGCTTTTTTCCTGAAAAACTTTACTTGGATTCCTATAACTTCTATTCCAAATTACTGGGGTTTGAGCAGTTTATTTCTCTTATCACCTCTGAAAATGTCACCTGAAGTTGCTATAGGTTTGAAAAAGATAACAAATACCACCAAAGCAGTGTTGAGTTGTAGGGAAATTCAGAGTACCAAGATCTAAAGAACAAATTAATTTCGGCTACTGCTCAGCTGCTTCCCAGCAAGCTGGCTCCAGGAACATTTTGCTACTTTGAGTTCAAAGTGTTCTATTTATTTCTTTTTAGCAAGTTCCCATTTAGTGATATTCCTAAAAGTATATCCAAGAAAATTTATGAATTTATTTATAAGTAAGTTTCACACAATCAAATGATAAAGTGAAGGGTTATTCAAAAGGCTAGGATTAGGAAAAGCCAACTGATAATATTTTGAGACTAGTCTTTCCTGCAGCAACATTTTTGCACTTCTACTAAAAAGAGAAAGATGTATTTTTTAATACTTCAAGAAAGACTTGTATGTTCAGTATTCTGGCCACACATAACACTTCAGAAGCAGCCCTGCAGAAGAAAACTAGAATGGCAACTGAGAAGATAAAGAAACCTGATAGCCATGCCAACCAAAAGACATAAACAGATCTAACTTGTTTTTTTCTATAAGCATAAAAAATTTGAAAAAAAAAAAAATACGTAAGTATGCATGAGGTTTGAGAGCAGCTAAAAGGATGAACCTGAATTATAAGACTCCAGGAAAAGAAGTCTTGTTTTAACAGAGCCCATTTATTTCTTTCCCGAAAGAAGTTCTAAGTGGAAGCAACAAAGATCTGTTGGATTCACACAGAACATCTGCATTTCAAGATGGACTTCTGTAGTCGAATACTCAGAAATTCAGGTAGCCTTGCCCTGAAGTCTTTCACTGTAAAAGCTCCTGAAGACTCAGCAACCATCTAGCCATGGGATCATATGTGTGATGAAGTACTGCACACAGTATGAAGTCTAAGGATACATTTTTAATCTTCTAGCAAAGCCTGCAAAATTGCTAATTGAAAAAGGTAAGTTTAAGAGCACATGGGATATGAATGAAGCTTTTTCAAAGTTATCAAATAGAGGTACCACTTGGCCATTTTTAGCTACCACAAACAGTTGATAAGGTTAGGAACATAGATATTTTCATATAGAAGTCACATAAGGCCAAAGGAGAGCCCTGGGACATTTTTCAATTTTAAAACATGAAAAAAAAAGCCATAGTATATGACTAAAAGTGAAAGGTACTCCCCAGCTGATTTTTAAAAGCTTCCAGAAATAAACCTCAGACTCAGCCAGTGTTAATAGGGTCAGAATTTCCATGCCAAGCACTGATACCAAGGGGACTGAAGAACAGAGATGTAGTTCTAATGTACTAATAGTGACTTGTCTCCTTAGATTTTTATAAAATGTCAGGCATTCAGTTCTTCAGCCTTTCTGCCCCAATACTCACAGGAGTCCTCTGCTGTGAGGAGGACAACTTGTATAGCAGAACCATGAGTAACAGTAGCACAAATGAACTCTAGGAGAATATATTATTTGCCAGCCATCTAGCCTTTCCTCATACATATTTTCAACTGCACAGTACTTGAAGCTGTGGAACTGACAGCCTTGTGCTGCAAGGCTTTGGAAAACAGCATTCTTACAAAGTTTCAGAAAAACATGACATATCCTTCCACTTTATTCTAACTAAGTTATTTGCATTGCTTCATAAAGCTGGTGCATGGCTGTCTTTCCCTAAGTCTGATGGACAGTGTGGTTTCATACTTCATGCCTCCTTTTTTCTTTCCATATTCTGGTGTAGCAAGACCTGAAGTCTGTCAGTGGTTTCCTGAATATATCATGGTAATTTTAAGCTGCTTTTGTTCAAATAAAAGAACTAAGATGAAAGTCAGAAATCATTTATCTTCAAGCCAAAAATACTGTTCAAATAATTCCTTAACTACTCTTGCGCTTCATTCATCCTGTAAAGCAAATTTCCTCAGTTTGTTGCATAAGTGTGTGATACAGGAATAGGCTTTTCATTTATGCTTCTAACAGTTTCCAAGGAGATCTGACCTGCTGTCCTTACTGTTCAAGGTCATATAGTTTTGGTCTCAAAGTCTTTTGACGTGTTAACTTATTATTATGTTGAAGCCAAATCCATTATTGGATACAGATCAAGAAGCTTCTGTTGTGCCTTTCAGCTTTATCTTTGCTTGCTTTGTTCTTGAAAGGAGAAACCACTTTTGAACCATCCTTTTGCAACCCTTAGAATCCCAATCAGTCAAAATAAGATTTGGGTTCTTTCAAACACAGTTACCCCTATGTTTATTGAATGCTGACATATCTTTACGGCGATTATAAGAGAAAACAAAAACCTCAGAATACAAACAGGTTGATTACATCCCTCTCTGCAGTAGAGGTGACCTTAATCTTGTTACACGTATGTCCCGAAGGGAGTCAGAGAGAACTTGCTGGTAAATCTGAGCATCCTCATATACACATGACACAGCTCACCCAATTACAAACAGTCATCATCCTGTCATTCAGGGACTAAAAATACATTCTGCTTCTCTTTCTCAAACAGAATAGCATATCACTGAGAAGAGAGTCAAAGCAGGAGGTCCCCAAAGGTTATGATGGCAAGGTAACATTCTTCCTGACACCAAGCATTACCTTAATAAGATTAACACTGTCTCAAGCTTCACTTACTCTCACCCCACCCCTGCACACAAATTCTGATGAGGAGGACAATTAAGCAAGGGAAGGTCACTCTGCTAATTTCCATTCCATTTGAATGAACCCTTTGAGGTTCAGACATGGTAGGAAATGGGTGCATTCTTGAGAATTCTGAAAATGTTAAATCTCTCCCTAGACACTGTAACTGAACTCTTGCAGATTTCCAAAAGCTGCTCTGTGTCCTAATATAATTAGAGCAATCCTGGCTTCCTACAGCTGTTCCTTACCAGTGCAAGTAACCTGTCTGAAAATTCAGCTCGCTGGTAGGAAGACTGACAGATGGTGAATAAATTCAAGGCTAGTTTATTTTTATAACTGGAAAATAACTTTCAGACATCCTGGTGGTCTACAGATTGTTTCCAGGTCTTTTCTATTTTAATGGAAGATAAAATATGACTTGGATTCATGATCAAGCAATTTAATTTTAGCCAAATTGAAGAGAAAAGTAAATGCCAGTTCTTATTCTAAACTTTAACCTTCCAAGCCGCAGAAACATTTATCTTATGCAAAAATTATTGCAATAATAATAATATTTTCTGGTTTAAAATGGATTTACCAGGAAATTAATATTTGGTTTTATGAACACATTTAGTAGATGGTACCTATTGTTGAAATTATCCCATAAAAGTACTTGTATTTGGGCTTGGTTACAGTTTAATGAATTAGCCTCTCTTAAGAGATTGGGGTACTGATTTGGGGTTTTTTTTGGTTTTTTGTGGGGTTTTTTTGGTACAACAAGTGATTTTAAAGTGTGCAGTTATCTACAGGGACTCCATAGATACATTAATTTGAAAATTAATGCCTTAATCATTTTCCTTCATAAAGAAGAAAGAAAACAGCAATATTAATGTAAATAGCTTGCACAGTTGTTAGAATTCTGGTCTGTCATTAGTTTCATAAGAAATCATCGATAAACTGAATAGCTGTTTTAAAAGTTAAAGAATGGAGTAGAAACTCCTGACCCACTGAAGTTAGCATCAAACTTTCCTTTAGTTTCTGCAAAGCTTCAATATCCTTCAAATAACCCTCTTGAAGTTATGCAACCATGCTATGTAGTAGCAGCTTGCAGAGAACTGCTGCCATCCTTCTACAATTTAAACATCCCATTCCATGAGCAGTCCCACTGAAATTCACTGCAAACTGCCCTTGAAAAATGGCAGTGGAATAATAACTGCACATGGACTTCAGAATAGTTTTAAGACAGACTTTTTCATAGTCTTTCATTAATTCAGGCTCAATAAATATCATTCAGTCACTGAAACTGTGTGCAGTAAAGTCAAAAGAAAAATTTTAGGAGTTTCAAATCAATTCTATATTTCCTAAATTTACATATTATTTAAGGGCATTGCGAGATCATATTACACAGCATTACGTATACAGTCTGCAGTCCCAACAGCAGGCCTGTTGTTGACTTTGTTCCATTTCCAAATTTACAGATACGGAAACAGGCCCGGGTACTTGTGAGGTAACTGGCAACCCTGTCACCTTTGCAGGTGAACAGAGGCTAGAGAAAACACTCATGTATTAGAAATGTCTACAAAACACTTTTTTATTTTGCTCATGTCAAGTCAAGCAAAAGGTGGAAATAATTTTTAAGAAGAACTTCACACTTCATTTAAAGAAATCTTACCACTGAAAGAAATGGTTAAAAAACTATTGCTCAACTAGATGTGATCATATACACACCTCTATGAAATCTGATCCTCTTTACATATACTAACTGCAACTTGATCAGAAATTTTTCAAGCTAAATGACTAAAGCTAAGGCTCTGAAACTTTTTAAAAAGAGATCAGTGGCCTGAATTTCAAAAGTGGTGACTCTGCCATCCATTCTTCACAGCTCTACTTCAGAAATATTAAAGCAACTAGATGAAAATATTTGTCCAATTTACAGAACAGAAAAATATAACCTCTGCAAACCACTGAGTGCTCACCAGTGTGGAAAATCAAGCTAAAAAAAACAGATACCTAAATTCAAACAGAAGAACATTATTTTTGGCACAGACCTGTGCCTCCTAACTTCTGACAATCTCATTCCAGGCTTCTCCTCTGATATAAGAAAAACAATGCAGATAGAGATGGCAATTTAGGTATTATTTGGACTATGTCTATATTAACCAGAAAGGGAATTTAATGAGATAGGTAGATGCTGCTTACTTAGGTGTCTCAATCATGACTGAAGTTAAGCTGCATACATTCAAACTAAGTTTGGAAAGTTTTAGACACACTCTCCAAACTAGAAAAATAAATTCACTTAAAGGTGTTGCATTTAAGCAAATGTAGTAGGTTTCCCAGGAGCCTTCTAGAAGCCAGTCTTAACTATAACTAGATTCAACAAAAAATGCAACTTTCACTTTGTCTCAAAAAATTATGCATAAAGCAGAAAATCCTGATTAAGCCAGTCTATAAATTTGGGGCAATTTATTACAACCTCTCAATATAAAAGTGATGGCTAAACCACTGAGAACCACTGACCTGGAAACCTGGAATGCTCTTGCTCTGAAGTGGTGACAGGCAGCTTGCTGAGGAGGTTGGGCAGGAGAAATGGCAGGAGCCCCAGCAGGTTTCTGATTAAAGAGTTCAGCTGGAACAGCATCAAAAATTGAGCCAACAGCACACAAATGACCACTGGCAAGTTCTCTAGTACCTTCTTATTTTTATATTTATGTGACTCAGTATTGCTTCTGCCTGGCATGCTGCTTCAATTAGACAGGATACATCACAAACCACAAGTAGTAATCCGTCAGAGGAGTTTTTAAATTAATCTGGTCTCTCCTCAGGATAATTATTTGCAGCCACACTCTGTTGCCAACAGCATTCGATCGGGGTGCGTACAGGTTGGCTTCACTGGATGCAGGTATCTCCAAGTTTCTTGATAGTTTTCGCCTGTTTCTCACCAGTTATTGATAAACATGGCTGACTGGTGGGCACCTAAGAGAAAACATCTTGTGACCATGTGTCCACCTAACTCTGAACAGACTCTTCTATAGCACACAGTGGTCCCTTGTCTGAGCACAAATCTAACAGTGTTTAGTTTATGGTATTTGTATGTGTATCTTCTGCAGCAGTTGAGGACTTGCAATATTTAGGTTACTCCTTGAAAGCAATTGTATTTTTTCCCCAGGGTCAGTATGGTTTTCTATGAGTCTCTAGAATACACTTCTACTATTAACTTCTGTACAGTTTGCAATTTTCAGTTTCCCAGGATATTTATGTCTAAACACCTACTTTTTTTTAACTTTTTCAGGTGACTTATGGAACAGAGAAACCTGCCTATACCCAGACTGCATTAGAGTGTGTCCTTCCCAGCCATTCAAAATATAAGTGCTTAAATACAAAGTCCATTTACTCTGAGTTCAGGATTCTAGGCACTTCACACAATGAAAGACTTACATTCTGGAATTATTAAAGCTTGGGTGCACACATACATCTTTCCTGTTTGTCCCTGAGAAGAAACTGCTATTGTTTATCTCCTAAAATGAGAAATACCTTTGAAGACCTGGAATATTTTTCAGACTACACCATGGAAGATGACTGAATCATCTTCAGCATATCAGGGAAAGCTTTGTCACTGGTTTCAATAGCTCATGAGTTTTCCTTCTCATCAGTTTATTTCTTCACTTTATACATAGTAATAATTTGCACAAACCACTGATTGAATGAAGACCCACTAAAATCAGCTCTGAAACTACCAATGGTTACACTGTGGCCTGATTTTGACTCTTTAAACAACAATATGAAGCAAAGATTCAATCTTTCCTACCCTCTGCTGAGCTAAGCCTAGACATGAACAAGAAATATACCATAAAATCATATTGCCTATCAACTCCTGGAGGTTAGACCCTTCAGAAAGGGTAATTTGGCACTGAAATTACATTCTTCTTTCTTGGAAATCTCTGATCTTCACCATCTGTTTCATGCGATAAAATAAAGTTGTTGATTTGATGCTGTATCTTCTGTGTCAGAACAAAGGCCGGTTCCTATTTGCATTTAGCAGGGAAAAAAAAAAAAAAGAAGTAATTATAATGAAACAGGCACATGATTTTCCATATTTTAATGAAGCAAAGGTAGCTGCACTTGTTTACAGCTCCAATCAAATTCAGATCACATTAGCTGGATTTTTCAGTTTAAGATGAGTAAGACTCTAGCAAAGAGGTAGAGTAAGAGCTCTAATGAGTTTCCTCACCACAGAAAAATTAACTGGCAAAGAGTGCAAAGATCATTCAAAAGAAAACAAATACTCAATAAAGCAGATAATTGACTGCAAACTTAGTTAATAAGATGGCCTCAAACTGCCCTGGAAAAACGCCAAAGCAACGAAATATAAGGGTTTATCTTTGTTAACAAAGGAAGAAAAAATTATATATCGTTCTGGGGAACTTCCATACAGTTTTATGGGAGTCGAAAGTACCTTAATAATAATTAACTATTTTGTGTTACTGTTTCTGGTTTGAAGTTTTATTTCAGCATTGAATCCAATTGTTTCTGATCTAGTCCTTCCTATCCTTTGAACCCATCAGCATCAATGTTTATTTTCAGTGACAAAAGCAGACACTAAAATGGGAGTCTCTGATAGCCAATATTTTTTAAAAGGTCTAGTAATTGTAAGCTGAGGATATTATCAGCTAAACTCACAAATATGCATGCATGCACCAGGATGCTATTATACAGAGCTATTTTTAAATGGCACTGCTATTTAAATTAAAAAAAAAAATCCTTCTAATGTTAGATTTTTGTGAATGGATTACTAATAATGTAGCAGTTCCTCTTGCAAGTCTCAAGGCAACTGAAGGAAGTGTAACATTCTCTTCCCTCTGAGTCTCCGGCAGAGCCAATTACCCCAAACACTTTCCCACAGGCTTCTTCCCAAAGTGAATTTGCTTTCTTATGAATACTCATAGGGTTTAGCATTGCCGTCTTTGTTAACATAACTTCTATCCATACCAATGAAAGCTCCTAGAAGGAGAATAAGGCAGATGCTGACAGATGAACTGCTAGTGAACCCTCAGCAAATTCAGAGAATTGGAAAAGTACGTTAATTTTGATCCTTACCTAGACTTTGGACTTCTTTCGTCCTTACCCCATCAACAAACTTCCAATCTTCCTTTCCTCATAGTTACAAATTCCTGTTACCTTTCCACATGCTGACCTGTCTAAGTCCCTCCTCTCTCCTCCCTCCATACCTCTGATATGCCACCCTAAAGGGAGAAAGCTAAAAATGAAGCTGCTAAAATGACTTTTAAAAAATTACTTTCCCACTTCAGCAGGCTTTCCATCCTCAATAAATTGTTTTGGTGGCTTATTCTTCCATTGCATCTCCCCTATACCTGATTTTGACAGAATGGTGTAAAACCACTGCTACATCTTCCTAGCCTGTTACCCCTAGGTTTTAAAACTGAACTCCTAACACTTTGAGCAGTAAATGATTCTTAAAACTGAAAAATCAAAGGCATGTCAGGCCTGAGAACAGAAGAAAAGCAGGAAGGAAAAAAATACAGACCACCAAGCCCCTCCAAGAACTTCCTCTGCAGTCTCCTCTCTGCCGCAGGAAAGGATTGCACTATTTCAAAACACAATTCAATCTTATTTCTTTCACAAATCTAGAATCCACAGATCCATCCTGATGATGATGGTGAAGAATAATACTTATTTTCTCACATATGATGTGCCTGGTACTGTTAAACATATAGAAAAAACCTGCCATCTTTCTGAAATAACCTTTTCACCTATTTGGAGCAGAAGGTAATCCATCAGTGTAATAGCAATGAAAAATACATGAGTGTAACTTCCTCATCGCTGGTAATTTGAACGAAACCAACTCACAAGCATGAGCCTCATGTGGCTCCTGGTTTTTGCTGAAGGAATGACAAGGAGAAACAAGATATGACATAACATACAGACAGATTCACAAATGGACACTCATATCAGAAAACTGCCATTTTTCCATGAACACATAGTAAAAGTAAAGAGAATTCCTAGAGCTGGATCAAGGTGCATGTTCGATTTCCTTTCTTCTTTCTCTCACAGACGTGCCAAACCCATGATTACTTCTAAGCACCACAAAATTACAAGATTTCATTTTCATTCTATGGTAGATTTCCCCTGTTAGCAAGCCCAGTAACATGGAGCCAGATCTCTGTATTGGATGGCATCTGCATTCAATTCTTATCATTGTTTTATTCTGTCATCTTGAAGAAACCAGTTAAATGCTCCCTGCCTCAGTTCCCCCTTCTACAAAATGTGGATACTAATCTTTATATCCAGGTAAAGTCTTTCACCAGCTGTTGCAATAAAATTGCTATGTAATTAGCTGATGATGTTACTACTAGGTCTTACTAATTCTTTTATATTCTGTATATTTTTATAATTTTAAATGGGTTTTGGCAACTGTGCACAAAAGAAAAGTCTATTTCCTTGACCTAGCTCAGCCTGAGAGTAACTGGTTTATGCCTCACATACCTACCTACCATTAGAGTCTGAATTCAACATAAAGTATCTCTGATACAATTATACTTCCTTCATTAATAAAGGATATCAGCAAATACATAGAAAAAAAATGTTTATTTTAGAGATAAGACTATCAAATTTCTAGCAAGCTTTTCTGCTACCACTAACACAGATTTAAAAAAGGACAAAAATGAACAACTGTGAACTCACTCCCCAAGTCTGAACTCTGATCCAGTGCACAGAGGAGGCAAACTCTAAAGCTAAGGATCTTTGTGATCTGCCCAGCTTGGGGTGGAACAAGAACCCAGCAGACTATAAAAGGAGATCTACCCCAGTTTCCTCAACTATTTCTGCTAACATGTAGTTTTAATCTGCATCATTTATAATGTTTCAACCAGGATACAGACAGGATCTATTGGCATCTACAAAAGCACACCTATTGAGAAGGGAATTAAATAGCAAGAGCTCTAGAAGGCATTTGGCATGTTCTTGGTCTATCCTGCAATACTCTAAAGGAAACAAAACTCAAAAACATTCCTTTGCAAAAAAATTAAAGGAATATGATACAGAGGTATATTAAAAAAAAAAAAAAAAAGCAAGAGCACATGATATTCCAAAGGAAGTAACATGAAATTATATCCACAGCTGTGATAATATTAGTATAGTGACCCATGACTACATATCAAGCAAACTGGAAGTTGTGATCCTAATGATTATATAGAAATAAGTGCTAAACCAAAAAAAAAAAGAAAGGATGAGAAGGGGGGATAAAGTACTTTAAAGAAAATCCAAACACAACATCTCTCAACCCACCTGCTATTTGTTTCTGTCAGACTTGTCAGTCAGTGATTTTAGATGAGAGATTGGAAGCAATAGCATATGTGTCTGCTGGTGGAAGCTGCAAAATTATTATTACAAAAAGTGGTATCTTGTGGGCAGGAGAGAATCAAGGGAAATGTTGTTGCTGAGACCTGAAAATGGAAATAAATGGGATGATTTTCAGTTACTCTGCAGGCAATCTTCCATGATAAGGATGTTTGAGACTGTTGAATGCTGAAAAGGAAACACATTAAAAGTGACAAAAATTGACCCAAAGTTGGTCCAAATCTCTCATGTCTTTTGGAAACCATAATTTATGCACATCTCTCTCACTTCAATCCATTATTGGAGGCACATAGGGAATGGAGTTCATTGCAAGGGAAATTTAACTTCAAATAGCTGCGTACTCTCTCTACGCCATCTACTCTGTCCTTAGTGCAACTTATAACAGCTTCAGGAAACCTTCTAATTCTTGCTTCCTGTAATTCCCTATCAAGCATCACATTTCCATGCCACAACATATTCAAACAGGCACCACTAATATCAGGACCTGAAAACAAGATGAGTGTGCAATCCTCTTGCCAACTTTCGCAGTGGTATGTTACATAGGAAGATTTCACAGGGACCTAGTACACCTCACAAGTAAACCAATTAATGGAGTATTATTTAAACTTCTAAATCCATTAAGCAAGAAGAACAATATGCTAATCATCTTCTCACATGACCATGTAGAAAAATACAGCAGCAATACCTGACCTAAATTTCTTTATACAAGGTTACCACAATGCATTCCCACAAGTCAGAGTGAAGGTACCAAGACACTCTGCAGGTATTTGGGTACCAGCTTTCTTTGTCTAAGTAAGAGAAGAATTTTGCCATAGCAGAAACCTGGTCTGGTAGAACTCAAAATGCTTCTATGATATAAATATTAAGTAAAAAACCTTGACCTACTCCTACTCCCAGGATTAAGGAAAGTTTCTTTCTTACTGTTCCCTTATATATATGGAGAGAAATTCTGACTCCTTAAAATCTTTGCCAGAACTGCTCAATTCTGTAGGCCTGGCTTTTACAGTAGGGGTATGTCTACTTCAGTCCCACTGGGAGGTCTCATTAAAGTCTGCTGTCAGGGACACTATGATTTTTTGATATATAAACTAAAAGTCAGAAGTTTAATTTACGTGGGATTTTTTTGTCAAACAATAATCAAATACTGAAAATAAGCATGCCAAACCAAACTCAATATTTGTGGATACTATGTCCATCCTTTATGTAGAGTGTTGAGTCCTGAGCAGAAAAGAATTTCTACTCTGGGACGAGTCTTAATAAAAGCAATATTAACAACTACAAGCTAAATGATTATGCAATAGGTCATTATTTTACATCCTTAAATCATTCCTGGAGACAAGATTTCCTCAAGGAAAGAAGAGGGAGTGCAGATCAGATACTGTCAAGGTGGCAAGGAAATCATGCGTGACTCCAAGGCATGAGGGCAGAGGCAGGGGGGAGGGCCAAGGAGGACACTGAGCCACCAGCCAAGTGAGGAGCACCAAACAGGGAAGATCCTGCAGAAAAAAAAGAACAAGGGCTTTTCTCAGGGATGCACATCATTTAAGAAAAATGTTTACAGAACCATTCACAGGAGCCAGACAGGAGTTCAGTTGTGTACGTAAAGCGGTTTCTTCTGTATTACATACCAAGAAATGGTTTAGGGTGGCTCAAAAGACTTGAAGTTTAGAAAAGTCTGAAGGGCCTTTCCAATATTTATGTCCAAAAGATAGGCTCTAATGTCCATGGACCATTTGGCAGCTTACTGGGAATTACTGACTTCACTTGTAGACTCACTGATTTCAGTAAATTCATAATAACATTCTTTATACATCAAATCCATCAGTTAAACAGACATACAGCTTAGGGAATCAGACAGAGACATACAGCTTAGGGAATCTGTGATAGCCTGCTCTGCACTCTTGTACTATACAATCACAGGGATGACCTGAATTCTGCATAAAGCAAAGCATTACATTCAGGAGGAAAAAAAACTCCTTCAGTATAAACTACTACATTTACCTCAGGAGATAACATCATTAATCCCATATGTATGGCACCGTAAAAAACTGCTGTAAAAACTGTTTCACTGTGAGCAAAATTTGCACAATGTAACCTTGAAAAAAAAAGGCTTTTTAAATTTAGTGTTACATACTTCTTTGTTGTTTAGTTCCTGGGTCAAGTGTATTTATTCTTAATAAATGCACTCAAGATGGAAGTCATTTTGATGCATTTAAAATTACTCATATTCCTAAGAAGGGCTAGAGAGCACTTGTTAAGGTAATTAACATTATAAGAATCAAGTGACAATGCTTGAAGGCATAATAAGAAACAAAATAAAAGAACTGCCACAATGTGCTGCCGAAACAAAGCTACTTTATGGAATATGGTTCATTTGAAATCATGCAAACAGTATCTGTAGTCCACACTAGGAAATTAATGAACAGAGAAGAAAATGAAACTCCACTACCCTTAAAAAATATTTTTTCAATAAGCCTGTATCCACCACCTGCTAAAAAGATATTTTACAATTATTTCTACCCACCTGTTTTAGGAATTAAAATGCATTTTTCATTACAATGAAGATGGTCTCTAGGCCATTTGCCTGTCTGCAGCAAATTGAAGTTTGGACCCTTTGCAGTTGTTTAATGGCTACTACATAAAGTAAAACAAATGAATTTACACTATTAGCAGTTAAAAGTATGTGTGAGTAAAAACAAACTATTTTCCTGGAGGAGTAATTTTGACCTCTTTTTGGTACTGCACTACTTTTAATCAAGCTCTGTATCGGTTCAAGCTAAGGGCAACTGTATAAAAATGAGCAATGATCATGTTATCAATAAATCTATAATCCTTTCCCCAGGTTATAGTTCTTCATATACCCTTGTAATTAACTTCTTTGCCTGATGTTGTCCTCAGAGATGGACTACTACTGCTACTGACAGTTTTTGGGGTCCCATCATGCAGGCAAACAAGAACAGAACCAGAAATGCTGGAGAACATACGGTGTTCACACAATATAGTTGCAATAAAATGTGTGAAGTGAAATACAAAATATTACTTTCAGTGGAGATGATTATGTACTATTTCAGGATTCCTGGAGAAACTGCTGGCTTTTTGTTACTACCACTGAGAGAAATAAGTCCTCCTTTGAAATCTTGAGACCAAAGAAGGATGGACGGCTTCTGGTAAGTTCAGCGGAGAAACAAGCAAGGAAGCAGAAAGACAATGCTTCAGTCTTGTTCATAAAAGACAAGAACCAATAACCTGTGGAGACTCATTCACGTGTGTTCCCTTGTGGCTCTCTAGATATGCATCTTTAGCTTCAGAGAGAGCATCTTTCTTCTGCTTCCCAGTCTGCTGTCACAAAACACTCAGTCTGGTCCAGTGTTGTAAAACAACGAGATCAGGGCTAGAGATTTCCAGAGACACTGGCAAGGGAATTGCAGAAGGAGGAAGAGCATCACTCCAGAATGATCTGGGGGGGGGAAAAAAAGAAAAGAAAAGGCATTCTATGTCAATGCAGGGCAATGACTGAGAAAATCCAGATTCTCTTTCTAGTTAAGTAACAAATTTCTAGTGAAACCATGAACAATTACCAGACAGCCCTACACCTCAGTCTTTCTTCAGTAAAAAGAGGATAATACTTACCTACTCCTTGTTCTCTGTAGAGGAAAACATATATTAGCATGTTTGCTATGCAAATGGAAGCCAGGCCAGATCTTAGCTTGACAGGTCATTGTATTTCAGTAATATAAAAATCATATGCAAAAGATGTGTGAAGTTTCCAAATTAAAAAGGTTCTCACAGCGGATAACTGAAATAACACAGCAGCTGTAAGGCAGAACAGTCTCCTTTATTAATTCAGTTTTCTGCATAACAGCATAAGTTGTCTGATACCATGCCATAATTTTTCAAGTAGAATTACAATACCACACAATATATAGCAATTGAGATATAGATAAATATATATATATCAATATTCATGTTCTATGAACTCCTGCTATCCACATGAAAACAGTAACTCAGTTGTTTCTGCAAATTCAGTAATCAGACCAAATGCATATGTAAAAAGAAAGGTCTGTTGGATTGGTAGTCTGCCTAAACTAATTTTCCAATACACTGATTAGCTAGCTGAGTGCCTAGTCAATAGTATGGTAATGAGTTTACTGTAAAATTGATGAAGAACAGCATTCAATATTTTACTATCTCATGGATATTGGGGAAAAAAAGAGATTTTACATAAAGCTATTTGGTAAAACTACACCCCCTTAATATTATATGCATATAAAATGAGTTCATTTTCCTACTCTCGTATAGATGTTAAGTGGCTATCTGACAGGACAGCAGGCTAAAGAATTGCATGTTTCCAAATGCAAAACAAAACTGCAGATTATTAAGAGTACTTGTGTAGATCTCACAGCTAAGCAGTAAAAATAATGCTGCCTTGGCCTATAGACCTTTTGTTTTAGCAAAACATGTGCTGTTTCAGTGAAAAGTGTTTTCAGGTCACTCTGTGACTCAGGATTCTGCCTGAGAAGTAAAGTAACCTGGGAGTAAACAGGATTCTACCAGTCTGGACACTTTTTATCTACCCAAAGCTCATGTTAGTCTGTGGGCTATTCTCCTGAAGGAAGAAATTATCTTCACTTCTCCACTTGGTTCTTTATAAAATAGACCTCACATTTCTGACAATATACAAGTAGGAAAAACTCCTATGTCTATGCCTAGCCCTGAAGTTCTCAATTGCCCTTCATATCGCTATGATGACATGAAAGTCTAAAGGATGACAGATACTATGAATACTTAGAGGTATATAATTTTAGATGAGTTTTCTTTAAAAACAAAAAATCTGGTTTTAAGTAGATGAAATGACAGTAAGTTGCTGGTTGATATTAGAAACCCAACAAGCCAAGCCCTACTACCAGCAAACTTTGAAACAGTGGAAGGGTTGGTTAACTGGGGGTTTTTTACCAATTTCTCACAAATTACCTAAAACAAAGGATAGAAGCTCCTGATACATTAGACTTTGTTTGCTTACCACATGCCATTTTATGTGGACACATTGGTGCCATGTTACAAAGTCTACAGGCTTGTAAAAGGAAGGTAGGCAGGTGTTTTTGCTTGCAGTTATCTCCCACAGGCAAAAAATAAGGCTGGCTGACAGGGGACCTTGATAACAAGTTTAAGGGACTGAATTAATCCCTACTGATTTCCCTTTGCTGAGCGAAATTATGCAGTGACAAGCAGATTCCGAATTTTATAATGCCCAGGATGTTAGTTAGCATTATAATCTTGCTACATTGTATGCTGAGGTTGAAGAAAAGCACCTTAATATAAATTGAAGAAAAACCTAACCTGTTTTCCAGGAAGTGTATAGTAAATTGGACTTACTTCACAGAATCTTTACTGTTTCCTTCTCTTTTGTTGAAAGATCATTTCCTAAATGTAATAACTGTTATTTTAATGTAGTTATTTTTTCTTTATGACAACCTAAGATTCACTAACTTAAAAACAATACAGATCTTTCTTTTTATTGGGCTGTTAGTGGAAATTTTAACTACTTGTTCATCATTTCCAGTCTTAGCTTATCTAACTGAATCGTAGCAGTATGAAGAAATGGGTCTAACTTTGCCCATAAAATTCCAGAATCCTTTAATTAAAGCCCACTATTCTGGTTTCTGCTAGATACACAGGACATGTTTCAACCCTGGAAAATACATAGGAGTGGGAAGGGTCTCCTAACTGGTTGATTATTAAATGACTAGGATCAAGTGCTTTCACAAAAGTAGAGTGGGTTTTCTGTCTTTTTGCTTTAGAAGATAGGAGAGTAGGAGAAAAGCAAATATTTCACCATCCCTTTGACTTTCAGCATTGTGCGGTGTCATAAGCTTTCTTACTCTCTTGGTCCTTTTAATTCTGAGTTTTCACAACTGCAGCAAAGATGGAAGCAGTGGGCTCCACGGGCTGATCACTAATTACTGAACCACATGAACTTCCCTGTGTACTCAGTAGACCTGGAAGCCTTCTGGTAGCTTTCTGAGATCTCAAAGGTTTTCCCATTCTCTTTTTGCATGAAATTCAGACCATCTGCATTTTCACCAGAGAACATCAATGACCACATCATAGATGCAAACACGACAGTCAGGACATTCACCCGAAATGCAGAGAACAGGGTTTATCGCTGCTCTAGCTTAGACAAGGTGAGACCTCAAACGTGGTTTTGTCACATTCTCTGCCATCATCCTGCCCATTTGGTAGTAATTTTATATTCTTGGATTATCATATGTATGGCAAGACTCTTCCATTTGTGCCACCATCAGCTTTATATTTGACCAGCTCTCCCATCTGAAATGGAAACCACTAGCAACTTAAGTATCCGGTTAGAATCAGATTTTCTTTAAGTAACAAAAGTGCAGGTAGATACTATAAAATTTATTTTAAAAAATGAAGACTGTTATTTTAATACTGCCATCAGAATGTTGAAATTATTCCAGACCTGATTTAATAGATTTAATATTTTATTACATGTGTAATGGTAAGCATCTGATGTAATTCAACGCTCAGAATATAGTACACTTAGAATATTTTCCCAGTTCTCCCAACTCATATTGGAACTTAAGGTAACATAATCTGTGTTCCTCGTGTTTATAACTATGATAATTAGCACAAGTAAATATTTTTTAAAAGAAAAATTGAAATTCTTAAATAAATACATAGCAGAAGGGATTATAGCTCTCTTCCACCTTAAATTCAAAAAAAATTAACCTCAAAATATAACTGCTGCATGATTATGGATTTTATTTACTACAACACAAATTTGACAGACTAAAATGAAAAAATCTCCAACAACTTTTTTTGGAAGTTAGAAGTAGAGATGCAATTACAAACTATCTTTTAATAGGAACAGATTTGTTCAAGCAGTAGTGTTTGATACCATCAGAAAGCAATCAAGCAAAATCCACTGATAAAAACATACTTGTCTATCATTTACACTTGCAGGTATAAAAACAAACTTGTATCTGAATTCATATCAAGAGATTAGAAATCATGGATGTCTATCTATCAAGTTTTAACTGTTTTAAATCTTATATCTATCATTCTCCCTCTTCAACTAATGAATAACTCATTGTTTCACTGGAGATTTTAGTGTGGCATTTGGATTTTAGTCACTCGTATTTTGCTGACTGGAAGTTTTTATTCATGCATACAAAATCAATAACCTCTGTGGACTTTAAAAACATATTTAAATTAAATAAAGCTTACAGTCAAAATAGTCTTGCTTTTTAAACCCTTGATTTAAACTAAAAAAAATAATTGGGCAAATGTTGAGCACTCTGGGACTTTGTTAGTTTAAAACATGTTTTACAGCAAAAAAAAAAAAGTCTTGTTACATTGCTCAAAATCTAAATACGATTGTTCCAAACCTTGGAGAATATTCAATAGGTGTAAGGGCAGCAGCATCTGACACAAAACTGCAGTAATTACTGCATATACTATATATCACTTCTTAACATTCTCTGAACTCTAAAAATATATTCTATCATCCTCATTTCATAGATGTAAGGAGAAAAAAAGCATAGAGACATCTGAGACACTGAATCAACACCAGATCTGGAAATATCCATTCTGTAGATATGTGTCTTCACCACAGGCCCACCATTGCCAGTATATTCCAACCCATTAAATGGAATAAAACATGAAGTGAGCATAATTATCCTTACATAGGAGCTACCAGAATTTTTAAAACTAGAAGAAAATATTTATTTTTTATATATGATATATGTATATAATATTTATATTTCTCAGCTAAGAAGTGTCCTGTGGATTAAGGATAAACAGAAGTCTATAAACTCTATAAAGTTTTAGTTATTCTGAATCTTTTTCCATGTTTCTCCCTCTTCAACAAAAGAATAACTCAGCTGTGTCAGTGAAGATTTTATGGACCATAGCAATTGGATTTTAGACGCTCCTGACTGCAACATTCAGCACTCTACACCACGACTGTCTCCAGCAAGCAAAAATTAGTCACCATGCCTGGTTTATCCTTCTTTGTGATATCCTGTGTATAAACCATAAGTTTCTGTTGTTTGCTGGGGAGACATCGTTACATCAAGTGCAGTGCATCATCCTACCAGACAAGGCAGAGTTTAGGCGTCATCTTCCTTAAGGTAAACCATGAAACCCAGCCCTTAAGTTTTTTCCTAAGTACAGATGAGATTGATGTTTGCTAACAGTGGACAACCCTTAAAGAATATCTAGCTTTTAAACATACTGAGCCCATGGATGAGAACATTTAGCAACATCTCGCATTACTTAATCAAGAAGGGACTTCTAATAAAGAAAAGACTTCTCTGTTTTTCGGAAAATTGTAATATCTGTATCAGTTTTCTCCTGATGATTCTCTAAGATGAAGATTCTTGCCTGCAACTACTGAAATTGTAATGGGATACTGAATAAGAATACACCCTTAATAAAAAATTGCACCACTAGCTTCTGAATAATTACTTGAATACATAAAACCTTGAACACTGGTAGCAACAGGATAAATTCTGTTCACTACAACTAACAGAAGACTAAGTCAGCTGAGCTGCATATCCTTGTATGCACACACACTGTATCAGAGGGAATTTCTAAAGTCCACAAAGTATCTGTCTATAACAAAAAAGAATACTGTAGACGGTAGAATTCTGATAATTTTAAAACTGGTTTTAATTAATTTCATTTTAATTTTCCTAAATTGGAATAATCCACAGAAGCCATAAATCTGATATCATAATGGTAATAAATCAGAAGTTCTTTTACTCAAGTCAAGGAGCTGGTACAAAACCAGGTACATCAAAATCAGGACCACTAGGTGCTTACCATCATTGAGAGGTTTATAACACACAGTCCAAACCAGTCTAAACTAGTACCAATTCCAAGTATTGGGCAGTGTTGTAACTTTCTCATATTTATAGATCTATTCAGACCTGGGCATAATTTTCAGATGAGTATCCAAATGGGGAATCATATTTTAGTGAAATAAAGCAAAATAAGCAAAGTGTAATGCTGGTACTTGAGAAATTATAAGATCATAACACTAAAACATAAAAATTAATTCCCTTACAGATGGTAACTTCTAATAAATAAGTCGGAAAGTTGAGATTTTGGAAGTCTATGCCTAAAAGCAAAATGAGATAATTCCCCTTCATCTGCTCCTGTACTGTGATAGAAAATACACAGGTACATGTTTGGGAAGGCAGTCTTGTATTGTTACAAATGTATTTTCCCCAGCTGGGCAGACACTTTTAAACTATCTTGTACGAACATACGTTATTACAGGAGATGTTCTTTTCCGCTTGTGAAATTGACATTTCGGAGCATTTAATAAAATGAGCTGTAAACGCCATGTCATTCCAGCCAGAAGTCATTCTTACAACTATTTCTCAATTTTTCAGTGAATATGTATTTTCATGAGTAAGGGAAAGCAGCCAACTATTGTCAGGGAAACTAAATAAGGATGTCTTACTAAGACAATGAAATCAATGTAAAAAACTTCTGGAGGCTGGAGTTCCTTGAGTTAAAGTAGGATGTAAACATCTTCAGACTGCGGGAATTCTGGAAAGTTGGCACTATCCATTTACTTGAGCAACTGTGAACATTTAACCTGCTGTTCCTAAAACTGACTCTGAGATTCATGCAGAGCAGAGTTTGTCAAGTGACCACTGATGACATTAAACACCTCTTTTCAAAAGAACATTGCTGCTGTGGGAAGCTAAAAGAAACAGCAAGCTTGCAATAGCATCACTCAGCATCTCTCAGCAGCTGCAAATTTCAGTTACAGCATCACTGCAGCCTCTGATTACTGGTAGTGTGGCTTGAAGAACTATGTTGTATTTCTCTTGTGTATTTGCTCCAGTGAATCACAAAAACAAATAGGCTAGAAATTACAGAACAGTCAAATGCAACAATCTTCCTTTCATTTAAATCAATGAGAACAGATAACCTACTGGTACTTGATAATATAAAGCCTCAATTTCAGCTTACTAATTTTAGTTTTTCACAGTAAAAGACGAACAAAAAAACCTTAATGTAAATTAAATTTTCATGTTTAACAAAACAACCAATGATCATTTTGTTATGTTTGGGTGGCTGTTCCTGCATCTTATAAATTCGTAGACCAAAACAGAAACACACTGAGCATTCCCTTCAACCTCTCACAGAAGGCTGTAAGGGCTCTTTGAATAAAAAGATTTTGGATCAAGGCTTTAAAAGTTAAGAGCTCATGTGAATCCACTTATGCATACAAAGTTCTCTGCGGGCCTGAAAATTTAGCCATACAATCATGCCTGTGGTTTCTTTGTCAGATTTGATCCTTCTACCATAAACCATCTTTTATTAGTGGGACTAGACATTAAACCTGCAGATAAAGGGATCTATTAGGATTAGGCATGGGTGAATTATTAACATTTCATTTTCTGAAAGCAGTCCTCATACAGGGCTGTTTTAGCTTTCAGTAGAATCTTTTCCACAGGTATGAGATACTGGAATTTTAATGCCTAGAAAATTATGTGAAATATAGTAATTCTCTGCAACATGCAAGCCTTAGACAGTCAATGCATTTATATCTGGCTGGCACCCATTTCCCATCTGTCCAGCTGATTCCAAAGACATGGGAGTGTAATACCAATCAATCAAGATAACTGAAGACACTTCAAGTTTTACAGCACACCAACGAACACTCAGAACGTGTATGCAGTCCCACCAGTCCAAATTACACCACGCATGACAACAGAACACAGTGGCCCCCTCAGACAGCCAGTACAGTACCAACCCACTGTCAAAGCAAGGATTGTTATGTGAGACCAAGCACCACGTCATGCTCACTGCAGAATGCTGCTGTGTCCTTTGAATGCTGTTGTTAGAGTTCTACACCACAGAATCACAGAATCATTTAGGTTGGAAAAGACCCTTGAGATCACCAAGTCCCACCACAAACCTAACACTGCCACGGTCACCAATAAATCATGTTTTCTACATACCTTCAGGGATGATTACTCAAGCACTTACTTGGGAAGGCTCTTCCGTTTTAATCAAATAAAAACACAATGTAAAATAGATGAAAGTGGATGCAAGCAAATCTATCTGAGGTGCAAATAAATTTAGGCTTTGGTCCTAAACACCTTTTTTCTTTCAAATAATTGATGTTACATCTATGTACTTACTTTTATTTACAGATAGGATGAAGTTTTAATGCCACATTTAATCCTTGCAAAAATCATCTTCCTAGGTCCATGAAAACTGGAAGAATCTTTTGCAACTCTCTCCAACTTCAGCTCTAATGTTAAAACAAGATTGATGCTGTCTGCCTCCTTGCAAAACAGCAGCATCAGCTAAAAATGCAAAAATGCTCACTTATGGAAAATGCAATAATTTTTAATGCAATTTCTATCCAATTTCTTCTGCAGTCCCCAGTAACACAGAATATGAAGCCTTTTCTTGATGCTACTGCAGCTATTTTCTCATATAAACTTTATCATCTGTCTCTGGTGAAAAATGCACAAGCAGGAAAAGATAATGCAAATACTAAACCACTGTCAGTTAAAATGTTTGCGAGTGCGTGCTTCGGGATGATGAAAAAGGCCCTTCTGTATTGAAACTTAAGTGGTAATATTCTAACTGGAACAAGAACAATATTTTTAATCCATGCTTGAGAGATCAAATTAAATCTGCTGCAGTCAGCCTAGGTAGGGGCTGTATCTATCAGGGACGACAGGTTTTTTTATGAGAAAGCTGCTAGTCCAAAGCTACCGGATACTCATTCTTCTGGCTTTCTGTAGACATTCAGGGAGCTTGGGCAATCATTTCTAGCTCAAAAGCACATCCCAAAATACTGGGAGATCAAGAGAAAAAAACATCTCGACATACATTACATTATTTTCTTGAATAGGGTCTGATTTCAACAACAGAATTTCAAACACAAGTTAGTCACAAGTTCACTGTATTTTTAGGATAATGTATCAGTCCATTGTCTTACATCTCTCAGTTAGTTACAGTCCTACCAGCTACATCACTGAAGTATTTCTGGTGCTATGGTTGTTTCCACTACAAATTCCCTATTATAAAGATGTTAAAACCCCAGTACTTGGAACCCCATAGGTTTGCAACTTATTCTACAAGCTGTCAACTCAAATACAATATACATTTTTGCTCAAAAAAAATTTTAATCTAAATTTGTTTCACCATTTTTCTTTATAGGAACATCTGGAGGAGGGCACGAAATGAACTTTTGAAAGTTACTATGAAAATACATATTGTCAGAGAAACCAAAGAAATCATAGTGCTTAATTAACCAGGTAGTTGTTTACTGCAATTTGCTTTTAAATATGCTAGCAAAAAAAATCAAAATATGGATTATTTTTGCTTCTACACAACAATCAGCAAACATTTATATTAAAAATCATTCAAATTTCATGAGGTAGTAAAAAGAGAAACTTAAATTCAATGATTTTTATGCATCTTAAATATGTATACGTTGTCTGCTGAATACACATCACAAATTGAGATGTTCACAGCAACTTGGCATTCAAACCCCTCTGAATTTAACACTCAACTGCTTTAAAATTCTCAGCTAACAATGCTGGGGAAGGTCACGTGAAAAGACAAGGACCACAAAGAAAGAGACAGAAAGATAAAAAAGACAACCATATAAGAATGATCAGAAATGCTTCAAAAAGAGTAAGCAGTAAGCTAGCCCCAAATAGGATACAGTAAACCCAACAGAGGCCAAGGCCATCAATGTCTCAGTGACTGTGAAAGTTTCTCTCCATTCTTATTATTCCTAAAGTTATAAGATCAATATATTCCTCATCAGTTCCAAGCAGTAAAGATTATTCAAACTGTATATTTAAAGAAATTGGGGGAAATGTACAAATTGCCTGATCATTGACCACTTAAGTCAATAGGGAGACTTCCATTTGAGGTCTAAAGTGGTTTGCTACTTCAGATGTGCAAGATTAATTTTGTCAAGTCTAGACAGATAATTGATTTTTTAGGTTACAGCTATCATGTGTTTTCATATTGACTTTACTAGCTGCCACTAGGAAAACCTGCATAGTACCATAATAAATATACTATTGTTTTACCTCTTTTCATTATTCCTGTTGCTAACATAGAGAAATTCAAATGTCCTTAGCATGACAAATACTTCATGAAAGGGAACAAAGAAAAGTTTATTAAGATACCTTATCTCTTGATATAGCCAAGTTATTCTCATTACTTTGAAAAGAAATGCTATAACTAAGACATTGTTTGCAACACCATAATGGAACCCCATCGCTTAGATCTTAACTCTCTCTGTGACATAGGGAGAGTGTCAAAAAATGGAACATGCTGAATTTTCAAACAGCATTAATCATCCTTACCTCTTATTCTGCTTTTTTTAACAAAACCCTTTAAACACAGATGTTATCCTTCAGTCTCTTTAGAATATAATCAGATAATTAAAATTCTCTTTCAAAATTCCTGTCTCATTACATTCATACATGGTATTTGTCTCTTTGGACCATTTTTAAATCCAATATCATTAACACTGCAAACTGATTACTAGAAGGTCTAAAAGCATGTTGGGAGTTATTTTTGAAGCTTGAAGAATAAGGCTACATTTCAGAAAAATTTGCAGCATTTCACTGAAATACTATTTGTCTTCATCAAGCCATGAAACTTCAGAGAGTGTGCTATTTATAAAGAGCAGAGCAAGAATGCTGCACTGAAAAATTAATGAAAGTGAAACAGATTGTTTTATTTCTAATTAGGAACCGTGGATGACTAGGACATGAAGGTTTCACTGAAGATTCACTACAGGGAATTCTACATTTTTTTCTTGGAAATATTTCTATGATTAAGGATGCAATACCCTGGAAATTAATAGAATGGGAAAAGAGGGAAGAAAGGGGAGGTTTCAGTGGCTCTTCACACAAAAGGCTGACTTCTAAAAAAAAAAAAGCGTTCTTAAATTATTGTTTGATGAAAGCGCAGTATTATAAATGCTATAAAGCATGGGGAATACAGTCCTTTAGTTCAGATTTAACTAATTTTCTTTGTGTTCTGTGGGAAACAATGCTTGATATATACTGTTAATATGTTTTATTGAAGATTTTGTCATCGGACTTCAGCGAAGGACAGAAAGAGATTCTAACTACTCTAGCCAAGACCTATAGATAAAACAGTTTTTCAAAAGTAAGCTGTGCCATCCAGGAGTAGAGCTGGCTGAAGTAACTTAACTTTGGAGGCATACAGTGTAGAAGACTACCTCTCAGACAGTCAGCCTTTTAAGTCTTCCCATAACGTGAAGAGGTACAATTCCTCAGACCTAACCAAGACATCCAAGGACAAGATGCATGTCGTGCCAAGGCCTATAATAACTAGTCAAAATGTAAAAGTATTCATCAATGCATGCAGATCAACACCAATCCTGATGTCCAGAAAAAAAGAAATTAGATCACTCTCTAATGCTGCAAAGAGGCTTTCTGTAATTTTTTTATAAAGAGCCCTGTATAGGATACCCTTAGCTGTCTCTTATCTCATTGTACCCTGAGGGTTTGAAAAAAAAAAAAGCCAACAAAAGTTGATGAAAAACTGCACTGGTTTCTCAAATTACAGGATGCAGCTTTTAATCGTCAGCTCTTGAGCATGATGAAGGAGAAGACCCTGCACAAAGAGATGTGACAGATACCAGCTAGCATCTTCAGTACAGAAAAAAACCTGTTTGCACTTATCTAGTTCTTCCAAGGATATCTGCATGAGTTTACAAAGGACAAGGGAACTACAGAGCTACACTAAGACATAAGTACATAGGAAATCAATAGCAGAGTCAGAAATCTATCTCAAGAGAAATATCTCATTTCCTTTCGATTGACCATTGATTTATAACAGCATAGGTAGTTGCAGAATAGTTTCTGAAACTACATGAAAATATTTTATGAGGGATGACTGTCAAGCTCACAGAATCTAGATTCATCAATCAAAAAAAACCAAAACAGTGCTTGTCTTCCTATATCTGCCTCTAACTATGGATTACATTATATTGTCCCTTCCTTTTTTTTTGTTTCTCCATTTGCAAGATGGTGACTTCCTTCCCCCACCGTCTATAACATGCTTAATTTACAGCTGTAAAGTGCTTTGAGACCCTTGCATGAATGTATAGGGAAACATAAAATACTCTTGTTTCTAAGCTTATCATTACTCTGAAACAAAACAGCTATTTTGAAACCATACTGGGAATGTATTATTTTGACTGCTTTGACATTGTATTGTGTTTCCATTTTAGAGTCTTTATGGGATTTACCATATTCTCTATTTATAAGGTTATGTTTTCAGGTTAGTAGTAACATAAAAGATTTCTTACAATTATTGGCTATTCATTTTATATCTCAAGCAAGGATGGAGAAAGGTAAAAAAAAAACAAAACGAGAAATTCCAAGGCTTTTCCATTCATTCTCTTTTAATTGCCTCTTATGGAAAAGGAGAGTTTCCGGGTGCTCACCTCTACTAAATTGAAGCCACATCATTGCAGCCTCCATCGTAATTCCTCAAAAGGACAAAACAAGAGAGAGGTCAGAAAAATGAAAATTTAAACTTTGTCAAATATTTCCTTTGAGGCCAAGAAGTTTCTGAAGTTTATTTCTCTTTCTTTCACAGAAGAGAATTTAGAGCTCAGACACACTGACTGGAATGGAAGACTAATCAGTCAGAAAGAACAAATAAATTTTGTGCCTGCCTCTGTTAGCAGGGAAAATAATTGAAAGCATGACTGCTTATGCGGTTCCTCTACAACTTCAAAAGTGTACAAAATCACAGAAAAGGGAATGCCATCTGTTTGCTGTTAGGGTCATGTCTTTTATTTTCCTACTTATACTCCCACTGAAAGCAATGAGAACTTTTCAATCCTCCATAATGAAAATGACATAACTTTATTTCCTCTTCTATATTCAGGTTACAGTAGGCTTTATTATGCCTCTTTCTCTCCTCCTGAGCGTGTTTGTCTTGTTAACTAGCACATTTGAACATTATCTATTAAATAGAACAAAAGTAGCAAAAAATGGCCACCACCTTATAAGAGAAGGAAAAGGAGAAGTAGTGGACCTCCCTCAGATCTGAATGTTTGCATCAAGATTATTAAAAGCAAAGCCACAGCAATAACACTGAATGTGCCTTGGCATAATGAAAACAAGATGTAAAAATGTGTTGGTGAGAAGGGCAGCTTTGAAGCAGCTGCAGCCCAAGCTCTATAATAATCCAAAGGAGGATATGCTGGTAATGGAAGTGTGCCTTGTCTAACTTCAACTATTCATCTCAAGGGGCAATTTACAAGGTGATAAAAGGTTCCAAGCTGCAAAAGGTACTCTAGGCAGTTAAAAAGCAGCTTTTTATGATCATTTCTTCTGTACAGTACACATTGTTTCATTAATCAAATGCTTATTCTATTAAAACACCAACTCTTTTAGCTGGTGGGACAACAAGTTTTACTACCATGAAATGGCATTAAAAGCCACAGACTTCCCAGCTAAGCCTTTGTAATGATTCTAACACAGCCCAAGTGTGGCTGTCTCCAGTGGGGATACCTGAATGGCATGTCTGCCCTGCTTCACTCCTCTGAGGTTTCTTGGCATGCTTCAGTTTTCAAGGCCGTGTCACACTTTCCAAGAAAGAAAGCATGCAAGGCACACGTGTACTCCCTAAACCAGAGCAAAGCCAGCGGCTCACATCAAATCTGACTCTGTCAGCATCAAATTGCTCATTAAATGAACATTAAAAGCCAAGCATGACTGTGGCAAAGGGAAAGCTTCCACTCACAAATACTATGATTGCAATGCTTTAAAAATATCAGCCTTCTCATCTCCTAGAGACAAATCCAACTCTCACAAGAAAAGTTAGAGATCTGAGGACCTGGTGTGTGAACCAAAACAAATCAACAAACATTTGAAGAAACTTTTCTCAACTCTCCTTTTAGCCCTTGAAAGAGACTTCCCAAATCAAGAGTGCCACAGACCACCAGCTAGGACATTCCTTTGATTTTCTACTCCCTAAATCATCAGATTACCAAAGAAAGGAAAGCAATTCATTATTTTGTAATTCTAGACACAAAATTGAAAGCATTTAAATTCCTACACTCTCTTCCACCCAAGATACCAAAGTGTGACTCAGATAGGCAGACAAAACTGCAGTACAAACATTTCAGTCAACATAGGTATGAAAAATAACCTCTGTGTGAAGCAGGAAAGTAGAATAAAACATCAGATACTTGGTACCCCCATAGTTGGACTTGGTGGGCAGAAAGGAGGGAGGTGATGGGGAAAAGATGCAGTTATTTATTTGTGGGGCAACCACAGTGACCAACAGGCAATTAAAACTCACATTTTAATGAACTTAGAATGTTAAAATATTCAAATATTAATAAAGAACAAAAGAATCATGGCAATACAATAGCTGCGAGGGGCTGAGAGGTCTAAATTCACATGAAATTAGATTCAAACAAAATCAGTGCAGATACATTATAAAACGCACACCAGGAAAGTAATTTAAATTTATCAATTACCCACTTTATGTTTCAGTGTTACTGCTGAAGTTCAGGCTGTTTTCCTAAAATGTGTATCCAAAATCCCATAAATGCTTGTGCAGATTAAAAATAAGTGAAAATAAATATGTTTCAGAAAATATATCATAGTAGTATTAATAAAATGTAAAGGAATAAACATCAGATATTTAAATATTTTGATACGTTACCTACAAAATCAACATCCTCACACACAACAAACAATTTTTTTTATTTCTATATAAACAATAACCATGACAAAATTTCAGTATTAGTGTGGAGCGATGCATCTTATCACAAATTCAAATCCACCCATGACATGTGGATTGTCAACCTTTCAACAAAACCTGTATGGAAAGCTACATTTACAATAACTTCACTTAGCTTGAGAGAATCATTTTTAAGTTTGTAAGTTACTATTTGGTGCTGTTGTCTACCTGACAATATAGCGTGAGTCTTGCATCAAAACATGCCATTTATCACTCTGTGTAACCTGGTTAATTTATGTATGAAAACAGCCTGTGTCACAGTAAGAGACAAGGTGTCTTAACTGCTGCTCAGGATTCCAAAGGATTAACATACCACAGAGAAGTGGTTATAAGGGAATTCTTTCAAAAGCGCAACGAGCGGCTGACAAAAAGGTTATGTTATGTTAATATTAACTGATATAACTCCAAAGATGTTTGAACAGACATAGGGTGCAGAGCCTGACCTAGGTAAAATTAAGTGGCTACTGCATTATGGTACTCATCAGAATGACCAGTCTTTCTGCCCATACAATGCACCCAACATCCCCTTTCAGTCGATGTGCAGTGGTCAAGCAATCATGGAAGGAAGCTCTCTTCACTCAGCCCGGTCATCACACGCAGCTATCCTTAAGGCCAGAGTCTTTCCTTATTTCTCTTCAATGTAGTACAATGAAAATTCTCACCATAGCCAGATACAGAACCTTAGAGAACTGAGACACAGCACAGGCCTTTCTGCAAATTCTCCTTGAAACCCCCAAAATGAGCACAAGGAGAACAAGGAGAAGCTGTTCTCTTCTGGACACACTTCAAAAGACAAGCTACTCTCAGTTTTCTGTAGAGCAGAATGGACATCACCAGTAGATCACCTCACTGAACAACATTTTTTTAGACTGGCTTTTCTCTTGCTACTCACATTTTTGCAAGGAACTCCAGAAGACTACTGAATCCTACGCACCATGAGTATTCAGTTAGCTGACAAATGTGCTAGCTAGACTTCTCCTGAACAAGGTTCATTGCATGCCAGGAAACAGAGAGAGGGTTTGAAGTCTGTCCTCACCTCTCAGATCACTAATCACAGGGGTCTCCACTTCCAAATCACTTTTGCAGAGGTACAACTGAACTATTAAGCATAGTCACTAGGACCTCCTGCAGAAGTCCTCTCAAATAAAGTCCTAGGACCACAGCAAAGCTATCTCTGCTCTAATGGCTTTGAGGAATCATTGATTCACTTAGAAAAATATCATTCTTGGAAGAAGAATGGAAGAACATTCAATCAAATACTGGCAGTACCTACTCTGCAAGGACAAGAGAGGCAGTTTAAGATCAAATGTCTGGACCCTTTAAGTGTATTAGTCATACAGTGCTTTCAGAAATTTTGAATCGTATAGCTGCCCCTTGAACCTTGAATTTCAAAAAGTAGATGCCCATTTTGGAAATGTCATCCAAAATATTCCTCTTACTCCACACATTTTATTCTTGGGGGCAATCAATGAGGTTGGGTTTCTATTTGAAGCACTATTAGTAAAAATAAATAAATAAATAAATAAATAAATAAATAAATAAATAAATAAATCATTCCAGTATTTACTTCTTGTGCTGCCCTGAGAAATATTCATAATAAAAATTTGGAAGTGGAATTTTTCACACATGTCTTCTTGATTGATTATTAGGAAAGAAGACAGAGTCAAAAATCAATATCTAGACCAGTTTCTTCTAGTTCTTTTCGTACATTCCTTTGCCTGCAGAAGGGACAGGTTTCAGTGATCGGGACAGAGCTGACTGCTTATATTCATGTTTAAAATCGATTTTAGCATGAAATACATGAGATCAGCCAAAGAAAATTTTTAGCAGGATTAAAAGTCATTTACATTTACATTTTGCCAATCTGTTAACAGCTGTACTAACTAAATGTTAAAAAAAAAACCTCTTATTTCTGCAGAGTCAACAGCTCTCTGCTTTCTCAGGAATATATTAGAGCTACAAATTGTGTGTTGTTTTTGTCCAGGTACGTAAATGGCAAAAGGCTACTGCACAGAAAATTACAGACTCATCATTACTTCCAACTTCTTTCTACTTTTATACAGCTAGTAACTCAGGCAGTAAAGTCAACACAAGCCTTAGAGTCTCAAATATGGTCTCAAATCCTAATTATACACAAGCTAAATTAATTCAACTGGATCACTCTTTGACTTAATAAAAGGGGAAACATTAAGCTCAGGCTGTTTTCCTATGATTCCTGATTGGTTCCTGTAAAGTGAATAAACAGCAGAAATATTCCCTATTTGCAACAAGCTTACAAAACACTAGAGATGGAACTACTGACTAGAGCCTTCATATTCAGTCTCAGCAGAAGCTGAGAATATTCGAGACTCAATTCAAAATCCATTCACAGCTTCATCTCTTCTTGACCTGCTCAAATGGGAAGCTCAGTAAACCACAAGTGAAGTTGCACAGTTGGCAATCCAGCAGGATCAGTTTTTGGTTTTTTCATTTATTAGCAGGCTGGACTCCTTCTGACTCACCCCAATAACCCTTTAAAACTTTTTTATTTGTAAAGTGATAATTCTTAAAATATTTCTCAGTGGCAATAACTATCTCCACCCTCTATATGTAATTAAACCAAGGAACAGAAGAGCTATGTGACTGCCAGAGGTCAAGGTGGCTTTCCTCTAAAGGAGCTGCTTAAATGTTAAAAAAATATATGAGCTCAGAGAGAGAACACAAAAACTCCAGAAAAAAAAAAGAAAAAAAGACAGTCAGAAGAGTCATGAAGTATGATTTGGCAGTAGTCAATCCATGACAGAAGCCTTGTCTCTTTTACCCTCATAGTGCTTGGGATAAAATGCATAATAATTCAGTGCCAGTCTCCTTGATAAATCAAACACTAGAAAAGCCCTGAATGCCATATTACCTAGGAGATGATAAATTTGTTCTAAAAAATACAATGGCATTAAAAATCAAAAATACTATAAGGAAAAAGTTCAAACTTCGTCCACACTTCCTACACCTAAACTTCTACGATTTTTAACCAGAATTTCTTAATATGATGCAATTAAGTTCTGCTTTTCATTATATGAGATTCTCAAAACCACAACAAAATTGTTCTCGGGGAGCTGAAAGTCAGTTGTTTAAATCTTGCGGTAAGATCACGTTTTTTCTGAAAAAAAATATCTTTAATTAAAGTTTTCAGGCTGAATATGATTTTGGGTCAGATGTCCTTGAATTTATCAGATATTATAACAGATATAGGCAAAATGGTATGTAAGCTACAGATATTTCATAATATACATTCCCAGGAAGTAAACATTCACACCCGTGTGGAAAATACCTACATGCACCATGACAGCTTTTAGTCTGATCCTACCACAGTGTTCTGGGGCCAACACATGCTGTAGCTCACCCCAGGCCTCTGGACTCCTCTCCTAAGGTCATGATAGACTGAAACGTTGTTTAAGTCTTAAACATTGTCAAAATCAGAGAAAGACTTTTTGTTAAACTGCAAAGAAACAACCGCCCACCTAAGCACATCCCACCACACACCACCACCCCTTGCCCCCGCCCCCCTCCCAAGCCCAAATATGCCTCCTGACTGGAATTTGAACTGTGACAGAAACTTGAGCTAAGACTACTGCCCAATTATTTCAGGTCTAGGGAGAAGTATACAAGGCTTAGGGAAGAAGAATGTATCCACAAAGAAAGTCAAACTCAGCTAGGAATCAGCCCTAGCTCTGCGGGTGGTAGAGGAGGAGGGTTTTGGGGGTGTGATGGTGAAATCTCTCCGCATCAAACAGAAAGGGTAACATGGGACATTCACATAAGAGGCAGTTGAGAAGGGGTCATAAACCGTCATAGACCCCCAGGCTCATTCCAGGGGCCTTCCACCACCAGAGCACTGCAGATGATCCAAGTGAGGAAACAAACCCAGAGTCTTGCAAGAGACAGCAAAGCTTCCCCCTGCCACCAGGGGAGGTGCCTGGGCATCTCCTGAGTGTGTATTAATCCACTGGACTCTATGTTTTGAGGGACACTCACCACCAAGAAGACCAGAAGAGGACCCACAGGACAGTGTCAGGTTCCACAAAGTGGTCATATATTTTCTATTTAATCTCTCTCTGTCACTCTCTTTCTTTCCCACCCCTATTTTTTTGCCCATTTCTTTCTCTCTCTCTCTGCCTCACATTTACTGTTAAATAAAATCCATGCTATTGACTTCAACATATGGTCTTGTTTGCCCCTTAATTCAGGCAGAGGCATCTCATAATTTTAATAACTGTACCATAATCATGACTGGGAATCTTGCACCACAACTCTTTTTCACCTGAGACATCTGTGTATACTCCCTGTGGATCTCAGGGGACTGGAGGGGGGGGAGGGGGCAGAAAAAGTTCTCAGCCACCTTTGTTCCAACCGTTAGACAGCATCTACCATCCTTCTAAGTAATGGGAAATGCCAAAAATGCAACTCCATCCCCATGGCAGGCTGCTGCAGAGGGGCAGTTCTGGTGCTATTCAGTGCCTGCTTTCTCCAGTACCTTCTGCCAGCTCCTCAGCTCCCTGACACTTGAGGACCTGCATCTCCATACCGATCAGCCTTGTGATTTATTCCAAGCCACTGACAACAGTCTCAATTCTAACAGAGAATTTCAGAAGCTGGAGGGTTAACTTTGTATCAGAATGAAAAAAGTTTTGAAGTGGAAATATTCTCTGCAAAACAGAATGCCCTTTCTCTCCCTTATTGCACTTGAGATGCAAGAAAAGGCTCTCTTCGGAGAAGGGAGCAAGAAGGAATCAGTCCTATGCTCTATAGATTCACCCAGAAGAGGAAACTCAGACTGGCACTGATCTTTTCAGCTGTTCCAGAGGTGAGGAAACTAGAGTGAGATGGAGGTTCAGTGATTGAAAGACCACCATTCCTACCAGATGAATCAGACCACCAGATAACAAAAATTTGGGGAAGTGGAGTCCAAGCTTTAAACTGACTTAAAAGTTCCTTTTCAGTGGAAAATATAATGGCTTAACAACCCTGACAAGTAAACAGTAAAAGCACTATGTTCACTTTTATACATCCACACAACATTCCTAACGGCCAGAAGTGCTGTAACCAAGTGTTACAGAATTTCTTGTCTACCTGCATTACTATGACATACTCAAAAGGAAAAACATTGTAATTATATTAAATAACAGAAAGAAACTTAGCCAGTTGTGCTTAATGATGTTATTATTCACACCTCAAGAAGAATTAATTGAACTTTCTGTGAATTTAAGGAAGCTAAAACACCATATATGGCTACTGCACATATGGCAATAATTTTGACATCACTTCCACTGATGAGTACACTCTTATCCTTACCATGCACACCCTGGTTACAAAGTAAGTCTCAAAATAATGAACACCTTCATTCTGCCTATACAGATATTGACTGAATTTGTGAAGAAAAGAAAGCTCAAAAGCCAAATATATCTCCTCCTGCCCCCAGGGAGACATGTTATGGGGTTTCATAATGAACATATTCCTTAATGATTAGGCTGTCACTTCTCCCAAAAGATTTGAGGCACTTTTATTGAATTTATTTCTCTAAGTTTGAAAAGGCAGTGTAAAATGACTTTCTGGATCATCAAGTTGTTTTGATAATGGGCAAGGTATTGACTTGACTTAAAGAAAATAGCTTGTGTCTACACAATGATGGAGGGAACGGTAGAAGGTAGGAGAGCTATAGGAACATGGGTATTGTCTGAATGGATATAAGTCTAGCCTCAGGTCCGATCTCTGGCAGTTCCTAGCCTTGCATATGACCTCTATTTTTCTCTAAAACTCCATCAGAGACAGATGCACAGTGAGCTGTCAAACACAGAAATCTCACCCTACTGATTAAAACTGACTTAAAACTTCGAACAAACACTTTTTCTAAGGTTTACCCATCATTTTTGGTATTCTTACCCACAAATACTCATCCCCCTGCAAATTTATGAGAACAATTTTTGTTTAGAA
Organism: Oxyruncus cristatus; assembly: GCA_013399855.1. Taxonomy (NCBI): domain Eukaryota; kingdom Metazoa; phylum Chordata; class Aves; order Passeriformes; family Cotingidae; genus Oxyruncus; species Oxyruncus cristatus. The sequence continues at coordinate 587,329 of VXAY01004928.1, read as the reverse complement.
GGTTTTTTGCATGGAAGCAAAAATTTTCTCCCAGTGCCACTACTTCTTTTCCCAAGAAAATGAAAACATTTCACCTAAAGCATTTTTTAATTCCTTTTTTGGGTGAACCTTTATCGTATGAACTGACAAAAATGGGAAACTATCACAAGTTCATTTACGCATTTGTTATATTATTCTACCTTTTTTAGGCTATACAGGTTTCTGTTTACTGGTTTTCACAAGTCTGCTTTTTAACGTGTCCACAACTGTAGCAGGCTTTCTTAACTGTCAAAGGAAATTGCAGCAAGACAATATGTGTGTGATTCAGGATTTAGTCTGTGTGAAAACAAGTTATGAACACATATGGTGTTATGTGAAAAGAAAAATCAACACAAATCAGCAATTACAGCAACACTTCAGAAAGCCTGTGAAAAGAGTGCATACCTACATAGGGAAACCAAACAACTTACAGTCTGATGAGGTTCAAGTTACTTCTCAGAGTCAAACTGAAGGGTAATCACATAGCACTGGCTCATTTCACAGTCAGAATGAGCAACAGACTGTTCTCCTCCTGCACGATGAGAGTGTAGCATAGCACTTGAAGAAAGCTTTAAGTTTCAATTTCAAGGGTGGATCAGTTGATGGTGAACCATGCTCTCATGAAGGAAACCTTAAACAGGAGCTGTCAAACACCAGGGCATTCACAGCCTGTTGCAAGTGTTCAGTCAAGTCTGATTTAGCAGAAAGGTGTCTCTCTGTCATGTAAGAAGAGCTCAAGCTAACCATAAGATTTGGGGTGTTTTTCCTACTTCTACCCATCAAATTCTCTCTCAGTCCATCTTCCTATATTGCTTACTTCACTAGTAGAATACAAGGCAGGGGGAAAAAAGACTAAATGTTCCAAACATTGCAAGGTGGAAGCAGCAAGAACAATGACCTATAAGACCAATGTCCAATTAAAGACAAGAGCAATGAGCAGGAGGAAAAGCAAACACCAGCTGGAGTTTGTGCAGTATAGTAAAACACCACCAAACCAGAAATCTAGACATGGTCCTGGCATGTTAACAACGATCACTTAGAACTTAGATCACTTAGAGTTTTCACATTTCACTGCATTTTTTTGTTTTCTGCATTTTGTTTGGAGGCCTACAAAGAGCTGAAAAGTTAATAGACAATCTTCCCTTCTAAAATTCTAAATCTTAGCATTTTTCTCTGTGTCTTACATGCCTATGGACATGTTCTGCTAGCAAAAATGTATGAAATCCGAACTGAGAAATACGGATCATAAAGGCATAGTTTTCTTATCAATGTGAGCCTGAGAAATAAAACAATTAAGATTCAAAGAAAGAAAATTATGTAACAGATCACTGCTGCAATCTTGGCAACATTTTATTAGGACACTAATATATTTAACATATCCTCAGACTTATTAAACATATTATGCTGAAGGTTGTCCACATCTCTACAAAACTGGGCATTAGCCCCCTATTATTATTGGTATTTTACATTTCAGGAATTAATCCAAAAGCAGCTAAGGTCCATATCTAGACAACCTCTTTTAACTTAACTATCTCAGTGTTACACAATACCTAACACTAATTACAGATGCACCAAAATGATTCAAAGCTGGAGTCAACTCCTCTCCCTTGCTACTTATGCATGGCCTGTCAGAGCATAGACAGATGTCCCTGCTTTTGTTGATACAGCAGTCTGAACGTCAGCATTCAGGCGCTTACTGATCTGCAAGTTAACACAGTGCTTGGGAATGGCAATTCTGAACTATCTCTGAGGCCTATACACCAGCTCCATATCAATCTATCTAACACATTTCTGCCAATTAGTGACATCCCCAGCTTGCCATTCTCCTCTCTGACATCCATTGTTCAACAGTAATTTCTCTATCAGTGCATTAATCAATTGGCCATTCCAAAAGAGAACATGGAGAACTAGTGATCACACTATGTTAATTGTCTCTCATAGAATCAGAGAATGCTCATTTCTCAGTCCATTTCCCATTTCCAGAAATTGTATGACAAAGCAGGTATTTAGGAGAGACATCTGAGTCCTTGCCTATGCCTCTGTTACATTAAACTCCTAGACAAAGACATCGTTTCTGAACAATTGCATACCTGAACTTGAAATTCTATTTAGGCCATTTAGCATTGTTCAGAAAGGACTAAAAGGCATTAAAAATTCCACTTCATGCAGGTTATTGTTGAAAAAATATCGTTTACAATTAAGTTTTATTTAGAGTGATGTTTGAGAGTAGACTTCAAAATATAATAATTTGTGGTTTAAACTTTTGTTTTAATTAACTTTGAAAACTGAGGCTAAAAATACTGATTAAAATCTTTCTCTGTTATCTCAAGATGGTCTATTGTGGATGTTTCATACTATGCTACAACCAAAGAAACCTGGGAGCTAATGTTTATGGCTGTATTTTCATAGACAAAGGGAGTGGAAAACTTTATTAGGCCTTCTCGAGTACCATGGCATCATATCAATGTGAATCCCAGTTGGAAGAAATATTTTTGAAATTTCACTTTCACAAGCAGCAAAATCACCTACAAAATGTAAAATGGCAGTTGTAGGACTTTGGAATATTGTAAAAAAAATTACTGCTCAACAGGAGACACTAAAATGAAAAGCTGTTTAGGAACTGTAATTGGAGGTGTTTAGTCATTCTAAAACTTTAAGAGCGAATGAATATCTAACAAACCACTGAGATATTTCTAACTTTAAACTGGAAATACAAAAATGTCCAATGTTAATAAAGCTTTGCATTTCCTCTCCAGCATATACCATACCACAACTGACACCAAAGGCAGCAAAGTCCTCTCTAAACTCAGTACAGAACAGCTCTTTGAATATATACAAACTTTCCACCCCACTCTTCAGGGTCCCATAAAGCTCACATATGGTCAATGCATAAAACCTGGAAGCAAATGGCCAAATTTCAATGATACAAGAGAATTTCAAGATTACTCCTGATCCAAAATATCTTGTAGTTATAAAGTGTACAAAACCATATTTCAAGTGGCTTGCTTGAAAGCAAAAATGCATTGTATTGCAAGTCCCTCAACATCTAACCCAGCAAAATTAAACTACCATCTTCTTTTGCCACCTGGGTTTTTAAGTCATCAAGAATCAACATGAAACTGGAAGCTGATTAGGCCTTTAAAAAGCTATTTCATCAAAGAAATCCGTTCTTAGCCCTTTCTCACTCTTATTGCAACAATCACAGAGGTTGGTATCACAGATATATCAATGGCTGAAAAGTTTACAGTGTGGTACCTCCAAAATATCAGAAATTTTCAATACTTTTACTTGATTTGAGAATTGGAATTCCAGCTTAAGTAAAATAAGTTATTTGGTCTTTCTACAGTCTTCTGTAGACTCTCGACTAAGTATACACCAATATAACCAGGAGTTTACATGTAGCTGGAAGGCTTTGGGACTTTGTCTAAAATACCTTCTTGAAAAAAATTTAATGAGTTTGAGTTCTTCTAATCAAGAAAGTCATAATAAATTAATATATTTAATTGGAACCAGCCTCAGTAAGATTACATTAAAATCTCATTTTGTTCTGTTAAAAAATGCAATAAAACTATGCCAATTAAATTATGCAATTACTGTTAACAAAGAGATTTTCTTGATGTTTCATCTACTTTGTTCAGCCACTAGAAGTCATTTTTAAAAGCTTGTTGACAATGTTCCTCTCTTGACAGTGCTGCAGGTAGTATCAGATATCTGAACTTTCAAATCTGCCTCAACAAATCATCCTTGCTTTGTCATTTAGCACATATGCCTTTGCCAGTAATTGAGTTCTCCTAGGAAGCCCAGTGCTTCAGTAGTGTGGGGATAACAGTTTACACAGTGGAAAAAGGAAAACAAAGGGAATACTGAATTTCAAGTTAAACTGATACTGAGTGTAAGACTATAAAAATGTAATTAGAAAGACACTTACAACCTGTTGTAAAACTTACACAGTCTCGGTTGTGGATGAATGAGCTCAGGAGAACTAAGCGGTTTGTATAAGTGTGCATTATTTTATTGTCTGCAAGCCTGAAGGGTGGTTCACTCTTTCTTTCTATTACACTTTAATGCCTGCTGGCATTGCTTTCTCATATTGATCTTCAGCAAAAATAGATTTGACCATACTGAGTAAGAAAAATCTACTAGCCAATTTCCAGCAGTTCTTGCTCAGCACAAAGTGTCATTCAATACACTCTGTTAGGAACTAGTGTAAGAAACCACCATTTTCTGTATTACTTAAGTATAAACGGCAAAGTGCTGTTACAGATATCTCTCTGTTCTACATGTCTAGTTTCTGTACATCTCAGCTTGGTACCTATGCCATCAGAAACATCTTTTCTTCAAGGTTGGTCTCAAACACTGAATCAAGACATTCATTGGTGGACTGACACCAAATGACAGAACTGATCAAGCTGCCACAGCAGAAAGTTCTGTCACTCTGATAAAAAAAAAAAAAAAAAAATCAATTCTAATATCAGAAGGAAAAAAAATAGAATTTTCACTTCTACATACACAAAAGATATTGCTTTTTTCTCAAAACACAAAATATTTTGCTGCATTCCTTCAGATTTTCCATGAAAGGAAGATTATTCTTTCAATTCTATGATCTTTCTTCAAGGAAATGCAGCAAATGGCTACTGTGATGCAGCCCCCTGTACTGTGTGACTCCAGAAAGACTCACTCACTTGCACTGGACAGGTTTTAGAATGGGTGTCTACTGCCTCTTTAAGATGAGGGGATTTTAAAACTTCACATCTCATTCTATGGTGCCAAAAGCCTTCAGCTCACTGCATTTTCAGGTTCCCAGCTATATGATAGCTTAACTGAGAGCCTGAGGTCCTCATTTTAGAATAGCTCAACTTCTCCAAAATAGGCTATGAAAACCTACTGTTTCCAGGAGTTGATTAAAAATGCGACTTCTGTTCAAACATAAGTCCATCCTGGTGAACCATTTCTGATATCCATGAAGGTTCTGATGAAACAGCACCTTGAGAATCCCTATTCAAATTAAGTCAGAGACTGATGACTGGTTTAGGAGTGACTTACAACATATTGAATGGTTGGTTAGTTTAGTCTTTCATGCTTTCCTGGTAAAGTCACTTTTCAAATTGCCTGATTCTGCAAGTGATCCATGTTTATTCTGCTTACTGCAGATTTAGGTGTAAGTGGCATTTAATATTAAATAAAGGCTATTGTAACAATGCTAAAACATCCCATTTTGACATTTTAGGAATAAACATTACAGAGGTGATACAAGGCAGCCTGCATGGCTTTACTAAAGCAGCAAATCTTGCCTACTCAATCTACTGGCCTTCTATGATGGAGTGATGGGAATGGTCGACTAGGGAAGACTGATAGATATAATCTATCTAGACTTCTATAAGGCCTGCAATACCGTCCCACGTGACATTCTTATCTCCAGATTGGAGGGATGCGGATTTGATGGATGGACCATTCAGCAGATAAGGAACTGGCTGTGTGAATGTAGCCAGAGAGTTGTGGTCAATGGCTCTATGTCCAGGTGGAGACTGGTGATGAGTGGTGTCCCTCAGGGCTCTGCCTTGGGACCGGTGCTCTTCAATATCTTCATTAATAACACAATGAGATTGAGTGCTGCCTCAGCAAGTTTGCAGATGACATGAAGCTGAGCAATGCAGAAAACACATCAGAAGAAAGGGATACTATCCAGAGGAACCCAGACAAACTTGACAGGTAGGCCCACAAGAACGTCATGAAGTTTAACAAGTCCAAGTACAATATGCTGCACCGGGGTTGGGGTGATCACCGATATGAGACCACACTGGAAGAAGAATTCATTGAAAGCAGCCCCGTGGAGAAGGACTTGAGGATTCTCATAGATGACAAACTGAACAGAGTGTGCTTGCAGCCCAGAAGGCATGAATCCTGGCCTGTATCAAAAGAGGAGTGACCAGCAGGTCAAGCGAGGTGATTCTCCCCCTCTACTCTGCCCTTGTGAGACCCACCTGTAGTACTGAGTCCAGGTCTGGGGTCCCCAATCAAGAAAGATGTGGACCTACTACAGTGGGTCCAGAGGACAGCCACGAAGATAATCAGAGGGATGGAGCACCTCTCCCATGCAGAGAGCTGGTGTTGTTCAGCCTGGAGAAAAGGCTCCAGGGAAACCACATTGAAGTCTTCCAGTAACTTAAGGAGAATTATAAAAAAGAGGGAAACTGACTTTTTATACAGGGAGATAGTGACAGGACAAGGGGAAATGGTTTAAAACTGCAAGAGGACAGGTTTAGATTTGATGAGGAAGAAATTTTTTACTCAGAGAGTGATGAAGCATTGGAATAGGCTGTCCGGAGAAGCTGTGGTTGCCTCATTCCTGGAAGTGTTCAAGACCAGGTTGGATGGCATCTCTAGTGAATGGCATCTCTGTCCATGGGTCAGGGGATTGGAAGCGAATGATCTTTGAGGTGCCTTCCAGCCCTAATCATTCTATGATTCTATGATTCTCTTACAATTGCCCCATTTTGCAGTGCATTTCCATTTGGAGTGACTTTGTAGAACGTATATAAATACGGTTTTGAAGAGCTGAAATTGAGGTTATCAACCTGAAATTGTTTGTACTTATATCACAAATCAAAATTTTGCCTTTATTTATCTTACCTGCAAAGAACAGAAATGTAAAAAACTTGAAGTCCTTCCCAAATTTGTTTGTCACCTATTTGCAGGACTCTTCCTATAAGCAGAATATGAAGTGGAAAGGAGACCATTCCTCTATTGTCTATATAATCTTCACTTTTAAATGCTAAACAGCCTTTGGGATAAGGCACTTTTCAACTACAGAAAAATACAGACTGACTCATTATGATCCCTATCTCCAACTCCTGGGTGATTTGCACTTGTTTTTTTCTTTGGGTTTTTTTTGTTTTCCTTAATAGAAAATTCAGTCATTTGTAGTGAGAACTGCAGGGTGTAAGAAAACGTAATGCTTCTGAACCGTATTTTATAATTTAATGGTGCTTTAGTACTTCCCTTCAAAGTATGAGGTATACTACAGGGTTCTTAAATCTAAAGCCTCAGAAGCTACAACTTTCTTTATCTGTCCAAGAGATTAGCAACCTTCAGGAAAGCAAGAGAAATAGGATCTGTCTCACAAACATGTATTGGTACAACTTTTACAACGTGGTATTTAACAGAGACATAAGCCATTCCTCTTCCATCTATCATTCTTGTGCACATGCTACATATTATTAATTCAGGACCTCTGGGACAATCCCATAAATCTGTATAGAGCTGGGAGTCTGGGGTGGGGAGGGGTGTTTGGTTTTTTGTGGGATTTGGGAGGGGGTGATCCAACATGCCATTGTTGCTCCTTCAGATCTTAACACACATAATATCATTTAACTGTATTTTAACAACTTAAATGATAGAGCCACTGCTGCAGCACTTGTCATTTAGAACATTAATACTACAGTTGGTTTAAATTTTAAAAATTTAATAAAAGGGCTTTGTCTACATTAAACGAACAGAGAAGAAAAAAAACTTTCTTTTTTATTCCCCAATAAAAAGACTGGTAGAAGCACAAAAAGAAATTTGAAACAAGCAGAGATGGTCTCTGTGCTGTCTCACAAACAGAAAGGCAGAAAAAAAATCTGTTAATATATTTAAGCATTTTTAGGTAACAGGCTTTTCAGCATAGGAAGAGAGATTGCTGATAGCTCAGTTTTTTCATTTGAAAAATGTTCACTTAGTCTATTCTTCCACCTGGCCACACTCAAAAGGAAGTTTCAATGGATTATTCATCTGTGGTTTTAATCTCCTCTTTGCCTTTTATTTTCTTCCTTCCTAGGAAATACCTGCTCTGATGAAGATATGCCAGCATAAAAACCTAAGATAGATTTAAGAATCTACTCCAAATCACACATTCTAAGGCAAGAAGAAATTTCTTCAATCATTCATTTTAACCTGCATAAAGCAAGCCACAAGCTACCCTAAATTTCTACTAATTTTAAGTCCAAAAACTGTGCTTGAATTCAATATCAGAAAAAAACACAATTACTAAAGAAATCAGTTGATTTTGTAATTTTCATTGGCAGAGAATGTACAGTAGCTCATGGCTGAGAAGTAATTCTAATAAAAAATGTGTACACAGTCTATTCTCCATTTTTCTTGTTTCAAATTCTAGCCATTTGTTTTTCTATAACTTTAATTGCTAAACTAAAGAGTCTTCCACTACATCATATCTTATGTGAAAACCAGAAAGCACCACTGCATTTGTGATTTCTTTATATCCCAGACAACAAAAAAACTGTTTCCACTTCTTTAATCCATCTCCTAACCCTTTTTTGGGCCACAACCATTTTTTTAATATTTTAATCATATTATAATATATTAAGCTAACAGATGTTGCATCAAACACCAATGTAATCCTTCAAATCTTACTGAGAACTGCTCTTTTTATAATTTTAGAAACAATTATTTCTGACAAGCTCCTCATTTCATTAAGGATTTCTCATGCCTAAAATGATGTTTTATATTCTGTAATAACTGTTTTCAAATATTTCACCTAAAGAAAATGTGTTTTTGTAGAAGCAATGTGTGTACAATTAGGTATGAAACCTAGCCTGTATCAAGGTCTCATTTTTTAATCGAAAGAATACCTCTTCTGCATCAAATATATGTATTATAAGATATTTTTGTGAATTTTCCTCCACTCTTCAGATGCCAAAGCCTCTCTACCTTTTTTATCTGTCATTTCTCTCATTTGTCTTCTCCTTTTCTTCAAGCACTTTTTAAAAGAGCTTGCCAAATCTGCTTTATAGCTTAGATGGGGGAACAAAGGGCAAGAAACATCATTATGTATCAATCTTCTAGTTTTAACAGCCTGGGTGCAGGGATCTTGTAGGGATCCCTGAATAACCAGAATATATATATATATAACCCAGAATTCAAAACCATGATCTAATCTATCAGTTATGACTTCCCCTTTTAATTTTTTTAATGAGGTCTAAAACATATACATGTTTGAAGGCGGATGGGGGGTGAAAGTTAATCCTGCTTGCCATGTCACTCTACAAATCAAAAGCAAGCAATCCATTACAGATAGTTTTGAAGGCAACAGTGGTATTCCTGATGGATTTAGAAATTATGGTCTGTGGAACTTCACAGGCATTAAGCATGAAAATAAAACCATTAGATCTTCTCAACAAATGGAGTCACTATTGAAGGATATATTTTTTTTTTCCTGCTCACAGTTGGGTTTTTATTTTTCCAAATTGGAAACACACCATACAGAGGAAGTAATAACATCACAGTAAAGTATTCAAAGCCCAATTTTTATTCACATTGATTATCTTTTACACTCTGAAGTATTGCTTTTGTACATCCATCTGTAAATGTTTATCAGATAGGCATTCAAACTCTTTCCTTCATTAAACCATTTTGTGGGAAAACTAGTATACTTTTTCATATCTTTGGGCAAAGTGGAAAAGAAATATGGCATGCATGGTTTTTCATTCACCTTCCAAATTCAAAAATCTGCATTCCTCTTTCTGATCTCTGCAGCTCAGAAAAATACATATATTTTTAGTTTCAATTTTACCACTATATTATGAAGCACACATGAAAAATGCTTCTTCCAATCAGAATTTGAATAATTTCATGAGTACTTGACTCTGATTTTCTCCATTTTAATCTTACTAAAATTATTTGTTTGTCCTCATAAAAAAAGAAGCAACCATTTTTATATGGCGTGTAGATGTCAGGCTGCAATAAAAAGGGTGCGATATTTCCAATTGCAAAATTTATTTGTTTACCATCCAAATTACTGTCCATCAACACACCTGATGCTCTCATGCCAAACAAATAAATTGTAATGAAGAAGCAAGTAGGATGACATACCTGATTAGCTATTTCTTAAAGGACAAAGGTCTTCAGGCACTCATTCCAGATGTATAGTACACATCTTTATCATTTGACCATTAGTAGGGTTTGACATTATTTGGAGTGCAATTCAGGCAAATGTTTGTCCTCAGTAAAGTGTAAAGTTTCCAAACTAACCATTGTATCATCACTACAAAAGATATCTTGGAGTACACATCAGTTTCTATTGTTAATGGTCTATTTTAACAACTAAGTGAAAGAAAGCTATTTACAGGTTCAGCCATGTAGGAAGGGGATACCTAGCTTCTTTCACTACATAATGTAAATCCCAGAAAGAAAAGACTTTCCAAAGATAGGGGAAACTGTGTCCTTTTTTTCTCATGTAATTCGTTGAGTTTGCATTTGCAGAAACCTTATTCAGACTTTTCTGCAAAGGATCATTAAGTAAATTGTACAATGAAAAAACTGTGCATTTTCAACATAGCAGCTGAAAAGCTAGAGGTAATACTCAAAGCTACCAGTCTCTTTGTCACACATTTGCTGCAGAAGTTCATGTGTTCCCTCCCTTGTTTGCAGAATACTAAAACCAATGCCCTCATGCAGAAATTGGTCACTATCTTCTTAACTGTTCCCTGCTATACATTTTAGCCCTCATTTTTCAGGGTCTAAAGTCTTCATAGTTACTGCAAACAGGACTATTGCACCAAACAGATTTTATCTAGCTGGTGGGGGTATTCCACAAGGATTCTGCAACAAATGCCAGCTGTATTTCTTTGATATGATACTATGCATGGTAAAAAAATAAAAAATCAAAATTAAAAGCCTTATCAAAATAGGATGGTTCAGTAGAATGAAGAGAAAAAGATAACAAATTAAGAAAATATGCATCACAGCAAATTACTGGAATGTACTAATGAGAAAATGAGGGCATATAATAGCCTAGATAAAATACAGTTAAGCAATGCAACAAATCAAATAAGAAACTATTAACGGTCACTGTAGTCTCACAGGGAAAAATTCATTTAAAGTAGCACACATAAATGGCTTGACACATGGACTACCCTATGAGCATTGGCTACAGATATCATATTCACTGGATTTATTTCAGTCACCAGGTCATTATATAGTGGTTCATATCTAAGCAAGGAAGAATCTAAATGTACTTCTCAACGTACTTGATCTCTTTCACAGGAAAAATGCCATACCATGACAACTATTTATTTATAAAAGTAATATCGGTCTATGGAAGCTGTTGATAATACAATAATAATTGTTGATAGAATTGCTCTAAAGCAGGAAAGAAAGATGAGGTGGCAAAGTGAAAGAAAAGGAGATTCCTTAAACAAAATTTGCCTTACAGTTCAATTATTGCAATTTAAATGTAAGATAATCTCCAGAAAGCACCCTACTCTGGAATAAAATGAACCAACAATCAGCATAGCCACTGTTGTAAATTGCAAAATCTCGCAATGAATACTTCATAAATCATATATGGAAAATTTCTAAAGGCTTGAAAGGCATTACATGCATATACTACCATACATAATTAAACTCCGGTTGCCATGTGGATACATGAGCCATTTCTCTCTGAAAATGCTATTTTACTTCAATTTTTTCCAAGATTTTCTAACCTATTTTAAGATACAAAATTTATTTTCTAATAATAATGTTTAAATAAATTATTATTAAAAGGTGTTACTTTAGATAGGTATATAAGTATGAAATTGGGTTTTCTATTATGAATTAAATTAAAATAGACTGTAAGAGTAGCCATAAGTGAACATTCCACAAATCAGTTTAATTTCCCAGCATTTCAAGGGATATGTCCATTGGCATGTAACGTACGAAACCGAAGTTGTATAGGCAACATTAGATTTTTTAAAATAAAATTCATTAAGTACATCCTCTTAGTTTTGTAAATGTGCAGTAGCATAGGAGCACTGAAGAGTTGTCAAAATAGCGATCATTGAAGAAACATTAAATAATCTGCAGACTATTAAATCAGAGCATTGTCTTTGTACTTTTCATTAGATCCCTTTTCTGTTCCATGTTTATTTTAGGAAATTTTTTTACTATCTCACAATTACATTATAAAATTATTACTTTCTATCAGCATCAGAGAAAGTTCATAATCATTAAGAACCTGTTTGTCTATACAGCAGTGTTACCTAAATAGCTCTGCTGAAGTACTTAAATACTTAAATAGGATTTTGTTGTCTGAACATCATGTACTGCATAAGGGCTTTCTTTAGAAAATATAAGGTACATCAATACAGATTTTTACTCAAGTAAGAGAAGTGATTCCACCTCTGAACAGGACTGCCCATCAACATTATTCATATTAAATAAATCCTTACTGAATCTTTTATAAGTACCATGTATTATCTTCTGGTGTAATTTGGCAGAGTGGTAGACTTTAAAATCAGAAAAGCATAAAGGAGAGCTCAGGATAAACTCTGATTATCTTGCACAGGTAACTACATCGAAGGTATACAGCTACAACTAACTCTGGCAGATCCAAAATGGTGCAAATCTACAACAGACACAAAGGAGGGAGCTTGGGCAGGACTGTTAAAAGGAGTCAGCAGTAATCATTGTCAGGTGCCAAATAGCACCTGTGCTCTTGGTGAGTTTTATTTTATATTTCAAGGACTTCTGAGGCCATACCTGTACTAAAACATCCAGGCTAATCCATTTACCTCAGATCTGCTAATGATTTCAAGCATTGTGTTACTTGTAGACACATCCACATTACTGAGAACATAGGAATCGCTCTCAGTACCTGAGGACATAAAAATTTTCAACCCACTCTTTAGTATTTAAATAGCTGTCGTGGTTGTAGGCTCCCAACATGTTAGGTTTCTGTACAGGCACTTTTTCAACAATAGGATGCCTGCAACAGACAATTTTTACTGTCATCTTCCTGGATCAGCTGCTACAGCTATAGGTACATTTAATGAAGATTAAGTAAAGGGAAAATACAGAAGGGAGTAACCGGAATGCTTCCCATATTTGTTGCCGAATTATTTTGACAAAACAAAACCTAAGTGCTCAGATTTGAATGCCAAAACTTTAATAAAGTACAACTGTACTGAACTCCAGAAAAACCCATTTTATCTCAGTCCATTCTTTTTTTTACAAACAAAATTTTTAAAAAATTAAGAAATTAGCATTTTCTTGCGGGAAAGTATTTTTTCATTAAATGTTTACTACCATATGCATATATAGGTATGTATGTGAGTCTTACCTGAAAGACAGCTGTTAGTCACCCTGGTTTTAATTCACCCAGTCATTAAATCTCAGGATAACATTGTAAAAGTGGACACAAGAACATAAAGAACAATGTAGTGGAAAAGTGCTAAGGTAGTAGCACAGCAATGGAACCAACAGGCGAAATTCCATGTCGAGGAAACCAATGCAGCAACATATAAAATTAAATATTAAGTATTTATATATGTAGGTACTAAGTTGTGTTTCTAACATTTTTCTAACATTTCTAACACCCTTAAAACATAATAGGCATTTTTGTGGCTGTATGAGGAATGCACAAGTAACTGAGAACAGAAACTGGACAAAAGGGAAAAAAATCTATTTCAGCTACACATGTATAATTGCATTTAGTGAACCAAATTCAGCCAAGTCAATGGAACAGCATGTGACATAAAACAGTTTAAAATTAAGTCACGAGAATCTATTCAAATTACAGTATTTCCAAAATGTGAACACATATTAAGAGTCTCTATTGCACATAACATCATATTAGCTCCATAATGCTTTGGTCCTGCTTCATGAAGGAAGAATGCATTAAAACTCAACCAAGTAGCAACACAAAACAGGAACAGCAACGCAAGAGACAGCCAACTGAACAGATTAAATATACTTTTTAATATCTGTAAAGCTGCACATTGAAACAGAAATCCTACAAATAAAGTAACTGCAAAAGTGCACGCTTTATGTGCCCAGTGGCTTTTCAAAGGCTTATATTATGGTGGTGAGCAGAACTTTAATAACTCCAGTGATACTATCATGTTACAGGACTAATAAGACACAGAACATTTGGAGAAGCGGAACAGCAGACAGCTACAACCAGAGTTGTTTGGAAATACTTTCTCCAGATCAAATGAGCTCTAGAAACAAGGATACACAGGCTGAACTTCATTTTGTTACTGTTTTCCTTTCTCATCTTAATACTCATTTAATTACTGTAGACTACTAACAGTGAGGTATTGGCTGGGTGCATTTACAGTAGTTTGGTCTCTCTCCACATCAGGTTGGACATATGTGCATATCCTGAAAACTTACTACTGTGAGAGAAGGTGATGGTTAACATGACCTCAAGGTTGGAGGTGTGTCATAGACCGTAGCTGAAAGGCACTGGAGCAATACAATGCATCCTAGAATAGAAAGGTAGGTACAGACCTGTACATGACAGCAGTATATTATACTCCTAGTAATGTAAAACACACATATTGAACATAAGCTTCCATACAAATAGCTTCTAGAATGTCTAAATGTGTACATAGGGCCTGTGAGCCATTGGGTTACTGCATAAACTACAGCAGCTTTTTCTGAAACTATATAAAGCCTTAATTTTTACTTTTGAAAGTACTTATACTTGCAAGATGACATCTGTCAGAATATGTCTGGTCCAAACATGCTGGAATGTAGAACTGAACTGTCCCAGTTTGCTTGAAATGGGGTAGCTTTGGCAACAGAAGCATCTAGTCAAAGCAACACATATTTAATGAAGGGCTAATATATAGATGGACTACGGAATACTCAGAGTGAGTTATTATAAAGTATGATACAAAACTAGAGAAGAAGAAAGGGTGAGAAAAAATATATTAAGAGAGGTTGAAAATGTATGCAACAAATTTATGCAGATCAAGGCATTCCTTCCTTACTACATCAGTGGTGCCTGGCATGTGATGTGAAAAGCATAATGATAATTTTATATATATGGCAAATACCTACCATCTGTGTTCTAAGGCACAAAACATAAAATGCAGCATAAAACAATTAAAATCAACAGAGAAAAATTTCAGAGTACAGAAAGCTTTTGATCCACAAAAATGGCAGATGTTATATTTGAGTGACTGAAGAACAAAAATATGAGTTAGAGCAAGTACAAGTCAGCCTTTAAAAGTACAGCTCAATCCATGTGCCAGACTGTTATTTGGCACCTTTTTCATATTTCTAGTGAGAGAAAGAAGAAGAAAAAATTATTTTAAACTTTAACTACATCACAAGCTAACAAAACTCAATAACACTTTCTAATGGATTTCAATCAGTCTTTCCAACTTCAAGTTCAGAAATTCATAAAATTTACATTGTACTGTTACTAAAGCACATATTTTTCCAGAGAGGTAGGCTAGTGGACAGAAACATTCATATTTCACATTTTCAGAGAAGCATCCCTGAAGTACATCTGTTCTGCAAAGTCTCAAACCTATCATTCTTCAGGCAATACAAATATTACCATTGTATGGACAAAACAGTAAAACATTTTTATATTATTTGCCTCCTTTTTTAGGTTTTAATGCAGTCTTCCTGAACACTTTCCAGCTCCAGACCTCTTCAGTGAATCATGAGCCTTATAGCTTCTTTCAACTACAGCTAGTACTGATCTCATTGTCCCTTCAAAGCCTTCCTGTTGTTGCTTCTGATGTTGCCACTGGCTATCTCTTTTCAACTTTTTGAACTCCCTGACTGCTACTCCAGCTCTACTCCACATTCCACCTCCAACAAAGCAGATAGAACTGATTTTTCCTTCATTTTAGGCCTATTCCTTAGAATCCTCTTTATCAGACATTGAGAGGAATTTTGTTTACCAGTGTACAGTGCTGGTGTAATTTTGTTTTTCCAGCGTATTGAGTTTCTGTGGCAAGGTGTTGGCAGCAGGGTTGTTGCAGCTGTGGCCTCTGTGAGGAAAGACCAAGGACTGTCCCCATGTCGAACAGAGACAGTTCCAGACAGCTCCAAAATTCACCCACTGCTGGCCAAAGCTCAGTTGAAACTGATAATGCCTTTGTGATAATACATTTTTAAAAAAGGGGCAAAAAAGCTGTGAGAGACAGGAGTGAGGAAAAAAATGTGAGAGCAACAACTGCAGACACCAAGACCAGTGAAGAAGGAGGGTGAGGAGGTGCTCCAGGCACCAGAGCTGAGGTTCCCAGCAGCCCATGGTAAGGACAATGGTGAGGTAGGCTGTATCTGAAGAATATGGAGAGCACCACATCCGAGCAAACACCCACACTGCAGCCCCTGGAGGACCGTATTCCAGGGCAAACGGATATTCCCTGAACGAAGCTGCAGCCCATGGATAGCCCATGGTGGAGCCATTTTTTCATAAAGGACTGTAGCCCATCGAGAGGACCCATGCTGGGACAGGGGAAAGGCATGAGGAGGAAGAAGAAGAAGAAAAATTAATACCATCTGATCCCAACCTCCATTCCCCATCCTCCTGTGCTGCTGAGGGAGGGCTTGTAGGAGGTAGATGAACCCGAGACAAAGGAGTGAAGTTAAACGTGGGAATGAGGTGTGGGTGGAAGGTGGTTTTAGTTTTGACTTTGTTTCTCACCGTTCTACTCTACTTTTAATTGGCAATAAATTAACTTCCCCCAAGTTGAGCTGTTTTGCCTGTGACGGTAACTGTTAAGTGATCATACTGTTTTTATCTCAGCCCACGAGTTTTTCTGTCTTATTTTCTCCCCCTGAATGGTTGAGGAGGGTGAATTATAAAGCAGTACAGTACAGTAGACATCTGGCAGCCAGCTAAGATCAACCCACCACATCCAGATCATGTTCACATGCTAGGAACCCCACAGATGCTCATCTGAGTCACAGTACTTCTAGGTATTCATTAAAGAAGTAAGCTCCTATCATTAATCAGAACCTAGATGCCAAGCAAAGATTCTTCAAATGTACCTGACTATGCTTACCAGAAAACACAGCTTCTGGAGACATGAAGTACATAAAAGTATTCTTAACTATATCCATCCTGAGTACGGACTGTTGACAATTGGTATTTTTTAGCATTTCCAAACCTAAAAAGAATTGTACAGAATTATTAGGTTTGGAAACGCTAAAAAATACTGATTGTCAACAGTCCGATGTTTAGATACATCTAGGCACAAGCAGAAAATAAAGAGTTACCCAGGCAAAGCAAATCCTTGGTATTTATCACAAAAAAAATTCACTGTAGCAACGAAGAAAGTTCATCGAACTTAACCAAGGGAAATGAAGGTTTCGGTGAAAGTAAATAATAAGATGCGAGTTACTAACCAGGATATCTTCAGAAAGGTCACTAACCACACATTCAATACGAAGAATGACTTGGTTGAAAAGAAGTTATACATTCACCAAACTAATCCTGTGTTTTATGTGAAATAAGAATTAAACTAAGTCCCAAAAGGTAAGCTATGGCTTTCTTTTAAAAAGGTATTTCTATGCTTTTTGTATCCAACAGATACATGAATTTGTCAATAAATTTCTCTTCAGAGTAGTTGCTAGAGAGCTTTAAACATTTATTGTCTCTAAAATGTAACTGATTTTTTATCCTTATAAGATCAGATTTCTATTTCATTAGTGCAGAATTCCTAATTAAATAATCATCTCCATGAAATTTACAGCTACAAAAACGCATGTTCTATATTTTCAGAATATGAATGTTAACAGATGTTTTATTTTCACTGTCATTCTGCCAGTTTTCATTTCCAGTTCAACTGCATCTTCTTTCAGAAAAGAGCCACACTTACATATGTTATATGTCCTCACAGCACATTAAAGTAACTTTCACACCAACTGAATTCTCTCTGAGCTACATGTTATTATCTGCAGTTAACTATGAGAAAATTAATACCAGAACTTGTAAATTCAATTGATAATGTAAAACTATTATATCAAATTCAATTATTTATGAAATCACTAAATCTATTAAAATGTCATTGCTTCCAGAATGAACTTATGAGACTAAAGAGAAAAATCCAAGTAATCAGACTATTCATAGTATATTTTGGGTTTCCTACACACTGAAGTCCAATATTATATGCAACATAGTCATCCATTATCTAGAAATATCTGGTTACGTTTGGATGAGTAAGATGAGATAAAATTGACCACCAGGTAATCACTAACACAGTTTGAAATTAAATTTTTAGTATAAAACAGTTGTCTCATGTCAGTGTAAGCTGCAACTTCCACAGACAATGTAGCATTCATATATATGAAGAATGAATCAGTCAATCACTGGGAAAGTCTCAAAGTAGATACTAATTGCTGCCAAGACTGTTTGAATAAAACTCTCTTATGATGATGGCATGTATAGGTAACAGCAAGCAAATACTGAACCTTTCCTCGTTATTCTCATTAAAAGACCAATGGTGATTTCATCAGCATAGACATACTGAGTCTAAGATCAATGCGACTTCCAGTACCCTGCATAGAAGACTAGCATGTATGCAGTAAGTCTGATGTATTACAGCACAGGTGAATACTGACTCTACTGGATGTGTATGGTGGCCAGTTTTATAGGACTTTCTGTGGGGTCACACAAACAGTTTTACCACCAAAAGAAAAAGAGCAAAAAATTTCAGTACAAAAGTTTGTTTTAGCAACTTTGCAACAGCCAGTGAAGAGATCAGCGCCTGCTCCTCCACTTCTCCAAGTAAGAAAGTTGTAGACTTCTACAGGGTCTCCTCTCAGTCTCCTCTTCTTCAGGCTTAACAGACCAAGCATAAATTGTCTAACCCTTTATTAATGGTTTGTGTAAGCAGTTGGGAACAGTAACAATAAATAGTGCTCATGGTCATATGAAGTAAAGATGTTTTCATGATTTCACCAACAGCCTTTAATCTAACAACTTTATATCTCAGTAGGAGGAACATATACTTTACTGACTAATTTTTTCTAAAATTTTTGCTACTTCTTTTTCTCCTCTTCCTTGGCCTTATACATATAAACTCTCCATATGGTGAAGGGACCAAACTGTTCATATAAATACCAAATGAAATATTTTCACAGGCAATAAACGATAGTTGTCTAATCCTTAGTTCTTCAAGTGTTTTCCATTCTTATTGAGCTGTTTCTTAATTTTTGATGTTGCTGGCTTTTCACCCACCTCTTTGTGCTAAAATAATGCAAATATTTTACTTTCATTAGTGATTTTAAAATATTTTAAGAAAAAAAAATCAACAAGCCTCCTTATCACAATTCTTCTTTTCATACTAATTCTAAATTGTGAGCAGCAAAGACACAGTCTAAGCTTCCCAGAGAACGAAAATGGCATGCGTGGTTAGAAATTAGCTGCACAGGGCTGTTTTGACCAGACCAGGCTGCTCAGAGCCCCATCCAACCCGGCCTTGAACACTTCCAAGGACAGGGCAACCAAAATTTGTCTGAGCAACTTGTTCTGGTGTCTCATTACTCTCACAGTAAAGAATTTCTTCCTAACATCTAATCTAAACATACTCCCTTTCAATTTGAAGCCATTCGCTCTTGTCTCACCACTACATGCTCTAGTAAAAAGTTCCTTCCCGCTCTCTTGAGGGCCCCCTTTAGGTAGTGGAAGGCTGCAATTAGGTCTCTTCAGAGCCTTCTCTTTTGCTGGCTGAACAACCTGTCTCTCAGCCTGTCTAGATAGGAGAGCTACTCCAGTCCCCTGATCTTTTGGATTCACTCCAACAGATCCATGGGCGTCTTATGTTGGGGGCCACAGAGCTGGATGCAGTACTCCCGTGGGATATTGTGAGGGCAGAGTAGTGTCATTTGAGAAATTCTTCAGAAAAAATAACCACTTGGTCTACAGGAAATTTTCAAATTGAACACAAGCACATTCAGGAATAACGATTTCTTATGAAGAGATCCACTTGCCCTCAGGTATTCATTTTGCTGCCAGGTACTCCTCCCACCTATAGAAAAATGTGCTTATAGAGAAATTCAGATACTAAAACCTGCAACTTGCAATAAGCGGTAAAAACAAACGTTATGTTTCTGTGCTGGAATGCACAGCTTGCATGGCATCTCCAATCATTAAGAAGATTATCATCAAAAGTTTTGCTATCCAGATGGCAACTGAGGCACTGAGAGATTAAAGCATTTCCTCAAGACTGTGCCATAAAGCTGTGAACAACCAGACATCACAAAAGTTCCTTTCAACAGTTCACATGCTCATCATACTACACCGTCTTCCTCCAATCTGCAACTCCTTTATGCAGGAAATTAAGCCAACCACAAATACACTTTTGTGCTGGGTTTGGCTGGGGTAGAGTTGATTTTCTTCACAGTGGTTGGTGTGGGGCTATGTTTTGGATTTGTGCTGAACAGAGCGTTGATAATACAGAGATGTTTTTGTTAGTGCTGAGCAGGGCTAACACAGACCCAAGGCTTTTTCTGGTTTTCATACTGCCACGCTGGTGAGGAAGTTGAGGGTGAATGGGAGCCTGGGATGAGAAACAGCCATGACATGTGACCCAAACTGACCAAAAGGATATTCCATACCACATGACATCATGCTCAGTATATCGAGTGGGAGGAAGAAGGAGGAATGGGGGGACATTTGGAGTGATGGTGTTTGTCTCCCCGAGTAACTGTTACATCTGATGGGGCCCTGCTGTCCTGGGGATGACTGAACACCTGCCTGCCCATGGGAAACAGTGAAGTAATTCCTATGCTTTGCTTATGTATGCAGCTTTTGCTTTCCCTATTAGACTGTCTTTATCCATGAGTTCTCCAGCTTTCACCCTTCTGATTCTCTCCCTGACCCCACAGCAGGGATGTGAGCAAGCGGCCGTGTGGGGCTTGGTCAATAGCTAGGTTTAAACCATGACAATGGTTTAGAAAGAAAAGAATTATAGGTTTGAATTATCTCTTCTTCATATAAATACAGAAGTTTGTGGATCTCAAACATCAAAAATTAAACCTCCACAGCTATCAAAGCAAGGGGATTTAGTCAGACTGCTTGAAAATCCTGTGTTTGTTTTTATTACAACTCATATTTATCGCCTGATTGGCAAGTGTTGAGAAAAATGTTATCATAAAGGACCATAACACTGTTTTATGAAGATTCAGGACCTTTCACATGAATAGCATTCATGCCATAACAGGACTTAATAATCCAAATTTTCTTATAAAATCAGATAACAAAACCAAAGCCTGTCTTTTATAAAGGGAGAGGGAGAAGGTTAAAGCCCATGAGGTCTGAAGAACAAAGCCTATGAGGTCTGTCACAAAATAGTAGGACTATGATATCTAAAGCAATATTGATTCTTCACAAAAGTGTAAAGATAATATTTCCCAAAGACACTGAAGTGGAGAACTGTGCTTGGCACAAAACATTTTAATGAAAGCAGAAGTGCACAGACAGTTCAATCTGCACATACCCAAAGAGAGCCCGCAGCCTGCCAGAATACCCAAACCTAAAGATATCCTGTCTAAGGAATATCCATTATCTTCACTCAGGGAAAAGCTTAAATCTTTAAGGACTAATGAGAACATGTTTGTCTTTATTCAGTGGTTTGTTATTTCCAGAAGGCTAGGGAGCTGGGGAGGAAGCTGGTTGTTTTAATTTGAAAGAATTATATGAAAGAATTCAGCAAGACTTTTCCTTGAAATTTATGCTTCCTTCTGGCTTCAGCTATGATGGAAATTATATTAAGAAATCCTTGGTGGATAACCTAGTGCTTGTGGTTTGAGTCTCATCTGGAAGCAGGAACCTGAAAGAAATACAGAACTGAAATATAACAGACAAAACCTGATTTTCTCTGAGGATGCAAGAACACCAAGGCAAGCCCATCTATCCCAACATCCTGTCCCTTGACAGTGGCCAGTAGCAGATGTATATGGGAATGTAAGAACAGAAGCAGCATACAAAAGTAGTTGCTAGACTATTTTTCTCTGATTCATATGAACTGTGGCTTCTAGACTTTCTAAGCTAGGGGAAACAGCCTTCATAAGATCTTGTTTTCATAAACATATATAATCAATTTTTGAACCCTTTAGTACGCCCAAAATCCTGGGACCATAAGCTTTTACAGCTTCACACTGTACTGTGCGAAGTATCGGTTTTTGCTTGCTGTGAACCTGTCATTTGCAGTTACTATTTCATCCCTCCCAGGTCCCGTATAAAAGACAATGAACCCTGTTCCCTGATCGAATATCTACGCCACTTGTGATTTTCTACACTTCTACAGTCTTCTCCAGAATCTTGGAAAATGGGGGGTTTGTAGATATTT
Organism: Oxyruncus cristatus; assembly: GCA_013399855.1. Taxonomy (NCBI): domain Eukaryota; kingdom Metazoa; phylum Chordata; class Aves; order Passeriformes; family Cotingidae; genus Oxyruncus; species Oxyruncus cristatus. The sequence continues at coordinate 565,232 of VXAY01004928.1, read as the reverse complement.
GTTAACAAACAAGCAAGTAAACTGGCAGGAAGGAGGCAGGAGAACACTACAACTGCTGATTTCATCTGAATGTTTCATCCACAGATCTACATTAGCTTGCAGTTATTCATCCTGAAAAAGAAGCTGCATTCATTTCTCCCATCACACACTGTTAATCTTCTGTAACTATGAACAAACCCTAAACTACATTTGCATAATCAAATTTTCTACTACAGCTGGCATTCTTACACTCTTCTCTGGCAGCAACCCTTTGAGGGGGAGAGAAAGCAAACAGAAAAAAAAAAAAAAAAAAAAAGGAAGGGGAGTGTAGGAAGAAAGGTATTCTTTATGTAGGTGATCAAATGGAAAAGTCCTGCCGGAGGGTTAATCATGCCATCATTCTTTGCCAGAAGAGCAGTCTGTTGTCTCTACATAAAAGAATGGTTGCAAGCAAACCTCTCATAAGAAAATACTATAAATGGAAGTTAACTGTGTCTCAGGTCCAATTAGCACTCATCAAACTTTTTGAGTAGTTTTTCAACATTCATTTGTTAATCAGTTGATGTACTTTATGCAGATATGTGTATTAGAAGAATTATTACAGTAAGAGAATGTCTTTTTTCTTTTTTTCTGTGTCAGTTCATTGTCCAGCCCACCATATCTGTATTAGAGAGATGATGGCATAAAAATAAAAACACTGATCATGGAAAATGGGAAGGTGAGACTTCTTTCAGGAGTGGTGCCAGTTTATTGCTGGCTGTGAGAAATCACTGAACTACAGCTGCTGACTACTGACGGACTAAAATAACTGACCAATATTTGTGTTACATCTAGACTGCAAGACCGTTGCAGTAGATTTTTTTTGTTCTGTAATATAAATCATCAGAGGACACAATGGAGTACAAACAACTACATGTTGCTGGGTATGACCAGCAAACTTTGAAATATATAAACTAGGTGCTACATTTCACTCTTGTAATTTTCTGAACCTCCAACTCTGGGAACACCACTAGAGGGCCCACAACTATTTAAAGTTTTATTCTCAGTTTTGCACTGCACTTACACAGTGAACAGAAACTTTCAATGGATACATCACAGGTTAATTGAAGATATCGATAAATCATCTTCACAAAAGTCAGTCTGCAGGAAATGTAGTGCTTAAGCGCTAAGACCTGGATTAGCTTAAAACCTGATCAGAAAACATTCCTTTGTTGAGCCCAAACCATTCTGCTGGAATGTTTCAGGCTCAGCATCATTCTGAGTCATTTTCCACAGAACTCACGATGAAGTCACCGTAGACCACCAGAGATGACAAGATGGACTAAATTTTGGTGCTTTGGGCCATGGGTGATAGCCCAGATGGACTGCCATAGGGCCAACAAAGATGGATTCCTGGTGTCCACGGTTACCTATGCCCAGAGCCACCTCTCTGGATGTTTGCTGCAAAATCTGAAAAGTGATGGAATAATGCAGCACTTGCGAGCTGCAGCATCCAGCACAACTTTAGTCCTTGTTTATTATTCAGAGGAAATTTTGGCTTTATATATAGATGCGTATATACATGCATATCCTTCAGTCAAATTTGGACATAACAAAAATATTGAGAAAAAAAGTATTTGGAAGGCAAAAACACTGATTATCAACAACCTTTACTAGCATTGCTATTATCATGCTAAAATAAATTTGAACAAGAAACAGTCAAAATCCCACTTCTTCAAAAGCTGACCAGTTTTCTCTGTGCAAGTTTCTGCACTCAAGCAGATATCCTCAGTTATGTTTAGATATTTCCTCAATTATGAGAAGAACAAGAGTCAAAACCACACTAACAACCAAGCAAGAGAAGTGACAAGATTGTCGATAACGTACCATCTGAACATGAGGAAAATATTTTGCTTCAAAGTTGCCACCATGTTGCATGCAGAAGCATAGCTGCTTCTTCTCAAAGCTTAGTGGTTTGTCACCATCACCATCATTATTATTCCAGGAGATAGTGAGCATCACAAAAACTAGTAACAGAAAGAAGTAATCCATCCCTTCCTCTTCTTCCATATGAGAATCACACCATTTCTGTGAGACAGCTCACAGATGCTGCTGTGGTAGGAAAATAACAATTGATATGGATTATTTTTAAATCAGAATTAGACAATCTTGTATAATATTAACCTCTCCCTATGGGTTTCAGTTGAAGTGTAATATGAGATTCTCTCCATCGTACTTGATTCTCAACTTTCCTTTCATGATAAAGAACAAATTATCTCAGTCACAGCAGCAAAGCCAATGCTGACATGTACAGTAAATTGTTCTGAGGAAGTAAGGTGTACTGCTGTGGCCATGCACCTGGAGTGAACAATATGAACATAAAGGATTTCTCTGGGGAAATCATAAAGGTTTGTCTGAACCCATTTCAGGAAAATAAAAGCGAATCCCTGGTTACAGACTGATTCTTCAGTAGCTGAACAGTCAGTTACTTACAACAGTAGCTTCAGAAAGCAATTTAACAACAGCCAGGCTGGCTCTGATGCTGCCTTTTCAAAGTGCAATACAAATCAGTTTCAGCTGGCTGAGCATCTTTCCCAGCAGGGCTACGAGTACCTCAGATTCATGCTCCTGTACAACATTGTCCAGTAATTAAAAGAACATCAGCAAGCTCTGGCTTTTCGAAGGTCTGAAAGGCATACAATGTATATAAGTGTTTTCTCTTTATTCCAGAATCCACTTTTGCATTCCCTAAAGTCAGAAGGAACAACAATCCCTATACAATCTTCTGACAAAGTCAGTCGAAGTTTCTGTCATTCATTTCAACACCATCAGGATCCTGTATTTTTTGTTTACCATCTAAAGACTCCTGCCTTGCATGAGTTGGCTGCAAAGAAAGACTGTCAGGCCTCATTGAAAACTGCTCTAAAGTTAGCTATAATGTGCCACAGAAGGAAGAGGGAAGTTTCTGCTAGTTGGAAGCCAGACAGAGGTTTTCTCATGAGTTGAAGCCATGAGTTCATATTTTCCAGCATTTGCCAAAACCAAATTTTTAACTTTGGCATTATTGCCTTTTCGTTTACTTCCATGTTGCTTGCTACTGAAGGAAAGTTGTCTCAGAGTAAGCTTTATGGAAGCTTATAGAGTGCAAAGAAACTAAGAAGGTATAATCAAACAGGTAACAAACACTAGGAGTCAAGTGAGGAAAAGAAATTGGTTGGTAGGAATGAAGACAGATAAGAGAAAGTAGTTACGGGGTGAAAGAAAATTTGAGGTTTTTCGGGGAACAGGAAGGGAAAAAAATAATAAGAACTAGTATAAAAAGAGGCAAAAACGGTGCATTCCATTTTAATAAAAAAGGTGAGAGTTTCTCATTGGAGATCACAAGATGAATGTCTGATTGTGATAATATTCCTACTGATACATATCCCTAGCAAATGCTCTTTGATTATTCAAGGGTAGAGAACACCCTTCCACTTTTTGCCTATCTTCTGCAAATAACCAGCCTAACTAAACTATTTTTGTAAACTGAGAAAGTAAAATTTTAATAAAATCTGTGAATATCATCACAGAATAAAGCAGTCAATTACATACTTAAATGTTTAAGAGCAAAATTGTGTTTATCAGCAGCAAGTACAACTGTAAATATAATTTGGATAAGTTTTTCAAAGGTCCTGCAAGTGAAAAATGGCTTAAAACATAAAAATCAATCTAGGTTTAGCTTGGCAATCATTACTAATTATGGTAAACTACTGCACTGATGTATGGCATGATTCAAAGAACAAGAAAGAAGATTAAGGAACTTTTTTCAGCCAGAATATTCAGGATTCTGGAAAGATTACAAACAAAGAATTCTAATAAGCTAAACTACAATGTATGTCAAGAGTAAAAAGTGCCTCCATAATAGAAATACCTATTATATAGCGAGTTGTCAATTACAAAAGGCAATTCCTTATATATATAAGAAATAATCCTCAGTCAAAGGTAACCACTAGATACCTGTTTGAATTAGAAATGGAGATTAGAAAAATAGAACTGATATTTCTCAAAAAAATTAAGAAAAACAATCAACTAGAAACTTCACTTTGCCAGTGTTCAGAGACATCCGATTTTGAAACATTAAAGATTTAATGCCTGACAGATAAAAAAAAGAAGAAAAGATCCAGAGAGGTCACATTTCAAAGACACTCATAACTGTATCATCAGCATAAAAATGAAAGTTGACAACAAGATGATGAAACATTGTTCTTGTGGCATCGTAATTGGCAAATTGGCACAGCAGAGGAAAATAGTACAACTCAGGGAGATTCCTGGAGAAATGAAAAATGCATGCAAGTGTTGCTATCCAAGAGACTCCAAACATATTTATAAGACTGCAGCCCATGTCAGCTTTAACTGGGTGCATAGTTTGGGGTCATGAAAGGTTTCACAAGAATGTAGTGAAAAATTCTTTATTTCTCCACAAAATAAGTTCAGAAGGAAAGCTGCACAAGCTGTTCCGCCCAGCAGACTGAGATGGAAAATCACTTCAAAGTAACTGCACAGTGAAAGAAAATTCAAAGCGTGATAGTGTTCTACATCTCCTGTCCTGGCTCTAGGCAATTGTTTTGTATCCAGCTGGGGGGTTTATCTGCACAACAGCACATATCGTACAATCTCCGTTTCCTAAAGCTGTGGCACGTGCCACAGCTGGGGTGTGTACTGGAGGATTAGATTCAATAATGCACTTGGCTGCCCACAGAAATGGGGAGCTTCTTGATAAATAGGCATTGTGGAATATGAAAAAACTCCACCTAGTACTGTCAGACCTTGATACAGCTCAAAACACTAAGAAATGAGGCAGAGGTGGGGGAGTCCGAAATCCCACATTTATCTGAAACTTAGTTAGTGATCCTCAAAAATTTTGTATACAGAGGCTTGAATTCTAGAGGTCATGATGTCTAGACGTATTTTAGCAAAAAGTGTCACTAGAATTCCACTTATCCTTTGATTTTGCTCTTTTTGATCCCAGATGTGGAAGGTTCACTTCGACCCCATGGTCAGCTTTCAGCTGAGGCGACACAGGCACCTACTTAGTTCTAATTGCTTTGTTTATTTCCAAAAGTGTGCATAACCTGATGTTCCCCTAATATACAAAAAGTCAGCTTTATGAATCAATACCAGAATGGTTAGCAGGTATAAACTTTTGGCAGTTCTATAGAAACTAGTCAATGAGCCTCTCTTACATGTCTTCAAACAATTCTAGCCCTTATTTCTTTTCCCATCTCAATATATGACCATTATTTTTTGTAGATTAATGGTGCAACTCTCTTATGCTTGATGGTCAACTGAGATGTGACAAGGAGGTGAACCTGCCAACAGACTGTTGTCACAGATAAAACAGGTGAGCACAGATTGAGAGGAGAAAGTGACCAACCTGAGTTTGGTCACACTGACAGGTTGTCACTGCCCTAACCAGTGCAAAACAGAGTCATTTTTCAGCATCACTGCAAAAGTAGACTCTCTAGTAAACAATTTCATAGCAGTAATCAGTTTTAGCAAAAGTCCAGGCAAGTTAAGAGGAGAAACTGTGAAAGAAATGTGAGTTTTCGTTCAATTATAAAATAGTTTGATGAGTCATTTAACCACTCATTCTGTAAGCACTGAAATGGAAACATTTATTTTAAGTACTGTTTTCTCCACTTCCTCTTTCTAGATCACATCAACAGACTTTTTGGTCATCTCTAGGGACAGCAATCTGCTGCTACTTTTCTGTTAAAAAGTTCACAATATGGAGAAGCATCAGGAACAATTAACAAAAAATGCTGATGTGAACGCAGTAGAAAGTCTACATAGACTCTCCAAGGAAATCTTTGGAAGCAGAAGAAAAGAGGCAGCCAAAAAACCCACTACCATTTTGTGTACTTCAGGAAGTATGCAATAATTTATGGAAAAACTGTGTGTATTGCAAAGTCTGTCAAGAGAGCTTCAAAGTGAGTGGTTTGGTTTTTTTCTACTCAGTAATTCCTTTATTTGCATAAGCTTCTGCCACCTTGCAGCAAAATCTCTTGTGATGGGCTACATCTGTTGCTGCATGCTGCGTGCCACCCTCCTCCTTCCTCTTCTCCCTGCCTATTCAGGTATCACAAGCCAAAATTCCCTGTTCTGTCCCCAGTCTTCTGCTTACCTGACAGCTCTGAGCGGAAAAGTCCCCATGAAAACCAGACAAGGTACAGCTCTTGCACACAAGTACACCAAGCAGTAGGCACAGTACAATGATATGTCATTGCAGTCCCTGTTAAAGCAACGGGACCTTCATTAAAACACCCTTTATTCAGCAGAATTTATTTCTAGGGAGAAGACATTCTTTTTAACAGTTTGTAGCAATGTCAATTCCTGCAGGTCTTCCTGTTCTGTAACTTTCATTTGACACTGAAGGGGACTGGATACATTCATATTTAGACAGCCGAATAATATCCATTTCCCAGATTTCAAAGTATGTTTAATAAATATGGGGTTTTTGAATTAGGACAGGTCAAGAACTAGTAAAAATAGTTGATGAAACAGCTGAATTTCCTAGAACTTAAATACATTTTCTGCCAGATTTCGTCATTTGGAACATTTTCAAAGAATTTTCAAATAATGTCAGGATAATGGACCTGCTAAGTAAATTGCTAAATGGTACAAATAAAGCAATTTAGCCCTAACTGGCTCTGACAAAGCGCTAAAAGGAACAGCCTGGATCTGCTGGATCACCTCTTCTCCTTAAGAAAACCTACTATCTGTTCCTTTTTGAAAAAATCACAGGTGCCTTAAAATCAAATTGCTACCAACAAGCCTGTCTCATCAAAACTGCAAATATTTGTATATTAACCAGGGAGGACTTACAGCTACCAGAAAGAAACTCTGAGAATGCCAGCAGCTAAAGCTTTGAAACCTTATTTTGCTGTGGTACTTAGTAATTTCTACAAACACACCCAGTTCACATTCAGTCTTATGGTAAATCTGTCAGTTAAATGGATGAACAGCAGCAGGATTCAAAAATCACTAACTACAGTGTAGCTGCCACACAGCCACAGTGCAATCTACTATTTCATAAAGTGGATCTGTTTAGTTTAAAGCTTAACTAAGACATATTAGCAAGAAAATCAGACTATTTCCAAGAGCCAGATAATGGGGTCATCCTGAAATCTGTGCCATTCTAATGCCATCTTAAAAGGAAGAGATAAGTGTTCTGTGCAGTCACCAAGTAATCTGTAAACTATGCTTTTCTCACTGATCAACTGCAGACCATTTCAGATACAGTGCCAGTTAAAACATACATTTTCTGTGTGATAAGATCCAAAAGTAGAGAAACACGTAAAGTCATGCACAAATACTTATCTACCCTACCTGTAATTATTCACTGGTGTGCCCTCTCCTATTCTGGTAGGTGCAAAACTAGGTATCAGTTATGGAGGAGCTTGTAGCCATATTTATCAGGAAAGGACAGAGCGCCAAAAATGGCTATAATTTCCTCCACTTTCCTCTCTTAGCACAATACCACAACTGCACAGCCCTCTTGTCCAGCTATGCCACAGCTACATCCAGCCCTGAGCTGCTAGAATCATGACTAAGAGAAACAGAACTTTCAGTTCAGGTGGTATAATGTTATTGCTTAAAACACAAAGATGCCCAGTCTTGCTGCAGATGCTTAGCACATGGGTAAAATGATCCTTGAATATTTTGGATTCACAGTCAGCAGTTTATGATGCTGTTCCTCCTCTCACCAAAAACACACACATATGCAAAGGAGCTATTACTATTGCTGTTGTTATTTTACTTTATTATTTTATTGTTTTTGCTTCAATTCATTGTCCAATGATTGAAACTGTGAAAGAGCAGTTACATCCCCTGATCAAAATTTTTGCCTCTTTCTCATGTCCTTTCTAAACATTAAAGAGATGTGTGACAATAGTGCTGTCAAACTATAGCAAGATCGTATCACAATAGAGATTACTAGAAATGACAGTAATAAGATCACACTGAACTGTTTTTCCTTCTGACTTTTTTTGCATCTGTAAGAAGTACTGCTCTGTATTTTAAATATTCAATATTAGAAAAGACTACATCAGCTACAAAGTATATAGTTGTGAAGATATTAGCATTTCAGTATCTATCCAGGATACAAAAGTAATTTCAGAATTGTACTTACGCCTTTGAAGAGTTTCCAATTAGCATGGAAAAATTACTTTGAATTAATGTGGAGCTCTCTGTCTAAATTGAAATAGTTTAACACCGTTGCAAATCTCAACTTTTTAAGCTTTGCTACTTATGTGAACACCACTCCTTTTCTAAACATTTTATGCTCTCAGTACCATCTTAACCAGTTACTAGGAGTTGGCTTATGGCTACCTCCAGCTTCCTAAGGAGTAGGAGGAAACACACCTAATTAGCTGACTGAAAGTGGCATATCATCAGTTCATGACATATGTCACATGGCAGGCAGGAAGACTTCTTATTATTGAATACAGTCCAAGTAAGGGGGATTCTTTAAAATGGACATCAGATGGCTTGTTCCAATATCCTTAGGTTCTTCCCACATACAATCATAACAATATTATTTCAGTCGAAGAGGCAGACTCCAAAGGTTGTTAAATCTGGGAAGGTCAAATGAAGTCTACACACAGCAGGTAATAGTCTGTAAGGGGATACAAGCACGAGCTAAAATTAGTGTTTTTCAATGGGCATGTTCAAGGCCCTGAGCAAGCCTTTTCAAACTTGACAAATTTGTGACTGTCTTAGTCCTGCTGGTGAACCAGTATTCAAAGGTGTAATGTTAATGTACCCAGTGGGACCATGCATACAGTTACTGCCCATTGCTATGAGCTAAATGCCCTTTAGTGAAGAAAGGACATCAACAGAGCAGGAATATCCTGCTCTAGAAATACAGTGAACGTATCATGGATGAAAACTCTTATCAAAGCAGATTCTGCAGTATGTATTATTTCTCCTCTTGTACAATTCACACCATTCCAAAAGCATAGCAAGTATGCCTTTCAAAGGTCTGATTTTCAGAGTTGTATGTTCACACAGAACAGATTTGGAGTTATCCAGAAATTATTTTGCTACTCTTTTGCAACTGATATTAGGATATTACAAGGTACTTTACACAGGAAAGGTTTCATCCACTCTTCATTAAGTCAGAATGGGATAGAAGTTCGTAACAGTCTATAACTGCATTCTCCCTGCTTCATAAGAAGTTTTGAACATGGATAAAGACACAACGATTCACTTTTTAAGTAATAGATCACCGGTGAACAAACACAAAAATGACACATACAGGTTTGCATTCGGGATTTATACCAATACAAATTACAGCACCACTGCACCTAGCATAAAAACAAATGTAACATCGATAAAAGGGTCCAAAACAACGGTCATCAGTATAGGTAAGGACTTCCAACAAAAATGTAACGATCCATTATTTTGCCTCTAGACTATAACTCCCTAATCATATGATAAGTGCTGCTAATAAATATCAGGTGTTATCAGGTGTTATCTGTATCACATAGTTTATTGTTCACTGGCATTTCTTTCCACACATATGTAGTGGCCCACCTTCAGGTACTCCTAGTCATAGGGTTGTGATGCTGTTTCTCAGAATTTTTTCTGAAGGTGTAGCTCCACTCCATCTACTTATCAATGATACCTCCTGTTGTATAACTTTTACAACTGTGTTCATTCTGGAAATGGATGCCTCTAAATGAAAATACCATTTCAAGGTAGAGTGCTGGTGTTGAGTTCTGTGACCAAATTTCTATCCACTTATCCAGTTTCCCACATAATTAAACCTCCTTGTTTTCTGTTTTAAAATTAACAGGAGTTCTTTCCGGTTGCCTTTAATACAAAAAGAAAAGAAGGTACTGATGAGGCAAGTTCCATGGCTTTCCAAGAAGCTATCCTGAGACCACAGTGTGAGCAAAATTGGATTGGAAATGGTTTAAGATAATTCTGAGGAGCAAACTAGCCCTAACTGATCCAAGGTCAGGACGTCATAATTGTAACTTAAAAGTCACCTTCCACCTCTCCAAATCTGTTCCTATCTGCACTGAATGGTACTTGGCTAGTCAAGCTGAGCTGAACAAAAGCAACCCTACGATTTTAATTTCTAATTCTGGCAATGCTTCAAAAGACCTAAGTAACCCTGTTAATCACTACCAACAACAAATTAGAGTTTATGTTAAGAACTAGATTTACCAGAATGAGGATTTTAGCAGGGAGATGATTAGACTACTGCACAGCATGGAGACAAGGAAGGTAGGATAGCTATGAGTAGTAGTTCAAATGACTTAAAAATAAAATTGCAATACAGTAGTAATATCTCATAAAAACAGAGTTGTATGGGTAGACATTGCATTCCTACCCTCACATTACAGTTGTCAGTAGGGTCTACTGTGTTGGTTTGGGCTGTGACCAAGTTTCTTCATGGTACCTTGTACATGGCGAAGTTCTGGACTTGTGCTGAAAACAGTGCTGATGATGCAGGGTTGTTTTTGTTATTGCTGTGCAGCTCGTACACAGAGCCAAGGCCTTTTCTGCTCCTCACCCACCCCACCAGCGAGGAGGCTGAGAGTGCACAAGTAGTTGTGAGGAGACACAGCCAGGACAATTGATCCTCACTGACCAAAGGGATATTCCATACCATATGGCATCATGCTCAGCATATAAAACTGGGGGAAGAAATAAAAAGGGGAGACGTTTAGAATTATGTGTTTGTCTTCCCAAGTAACTGTTACACATGATGGACATGGCTGCTTTCCTGGACATGGCTGAACACCTGTCTAAGGGAAGTAGTGAGTGAATACCTTGTTTTGCTTTGCTTGTGCATGTGGCTTTTGCTTTACTTATTATACTTAACACTTTTATCCTTCCAGTTCTCTCCCCTGGAAACTATAGTAACAACCTGCCTTTAACAAGGGATATTGATGATAGGCATGGGGGGGCCATCCTCTTCTATTGGAATCTCCATGAAGTTTAGAGTCTCAAACCAGTAAAATCAGTCCTGACAATGAGCACATACTCATGCTATTTGTATCCACAAGGAGCAGAAATCAATCTTTTCTATAAAAACTGTGCACATATCCACCATCTGCGCCCTTGAAAAAAATCTCTATTTTCAGGTAGACAGGAGCTGGAGGATTTGAAAGTCATAATAAACATAAATAATCACAACAGGCATGATGGGGAATAAGAAAGGACAAGAGATAGTAGGAGAAGGAGTATTTTTCTTTAGAGATGATTGCTTGTCAAGTGACTATATCATATGTCTTTTTGTCCTTTTTATAATGGGGTCTCCTTTTCCTTTATATTTTAATTGCCAAGAGGAAGAAGAGAGGGCTAGATCATATATTACTTGTAATAATGTTGACAAAGACAACAAGTTAAAAAAGAATGAGAGCAAGCTAGGCATGAAAGGAAAGAGGATGTTTAAGAATTTGAAGAAGAGTGAAAAAGCACAGAGCAACAGATACATGCAACAGCTAAAGAGACATATACATCAAAAACACACATTTAAAATGACTAATAGAATCTTGAACAAGTTAAAAAAATACAACACTGGAATTACACCTCTGGGAACAGAATACATCCTTCAGTAAGAAATTCCCATCTTCAATAGTAAAAGGACAAAGCAGTGATATGCCTTCCTGATCATAAACACCACAGATTTTCTGCATCAAGTGCAATTTAAAGCCTTAAATACTATTCCCAGTGAAGTTAACAGGAATCTGGAGCATTCAACACCTTGTTAATGACTAGCACTGCCAATCAGGATTAGCCCTTAAAGAAAAGAATTTCTCTAATATAATGTGTTTAGCCACTGTAAGAACTGAAGTTATTCTCACAAGAGGAAAAGTAGCTGCTATTCCCCTATTAGCTTTTCTCACATAATCCCAACCATAAAGTTACCCAGAACAGGCAATGCCTAAAAGATTAAAGAGGGGAAAAAGAAAAAAAAAAAAAAAAGAAAGAAAAAAAGGAAGAAAAAAACAGCAAAAACTGAGGTTCAGCTACCAGAAATCCCCTATAAAATATTCAGCTAATTTCTGAGGCGGGAAATACAGCATATTACAGTTAACACAGTGTGATGCAGATGAAAGATATTCAGGGTTTAGACACACACACAGTAACTTATCTGATAGAAGATCAGTATATCCAAGGCTCCTGTACTTCACATACATCATCTAACAATAATCCCACTTCACACCTGTTCAAATATTATTCAGAGTCTGACATCCTTTCAGCCCACTCTGTGCTGATTTCAGTCTTTCCTCACACTGTCATGTTGCTGCTTCTTATTTTCACACAGCAAGCCAATGATCCAGTGCTTTCTCTCATGTTAAGGTCAACACACAAGCAATATAGTTTAAAGCATCTGTCTTAGCCAATTGCACTGTAATAATATCTCATTTGGATCCCTTGCTATAAAAGATGCCATTATTTTCATAATAATGAAACCCAGTACCTCTGTGGTAAATTAGATGCTATAAACATTGTTGTACAAGCTAAAGTGACATGAATATTGCTTTTCCTGCTAGCTGAAAAAAAATTATAATATATTATTATAATTATTATAATATAATAATGCCTATTAATATAGAAACATAAATTTGCAAATAAGAGATCCATATGAATTTTGTCAAATAATACTAGAATGAAAATTAAATCCTCTCTGTCTTTCAGTTGTCAGTTATATCAGTTATACTCATGTATATCTGTTATACTCATGTCCTGCCTGCAAAATGATGAATGATAAATAATCCAAGAACAAATACACCATAAACACAACTTCCTAAAATAAGACTGCTGTCCAGGAAAAATGTAACAGCAATTAGTAAACTAGATACATATTCAGGAGGAGTTGGCTCATCTGAACATCATTTGTCTGCAGAGCTTTTTAAACTGTTACATAATATTTTATTTTTCATGCATTATGTTTTATAACAACATGCTAGGTGGTGAGATATAGGTGAGGTTTTAAATTAAAACTTAGTTTGGAGGTGCCTCAGCAAAAGTCTCAAACAGGTACCTTCAGAAAGACAAGCAATAAACCTCCTATATTATGCTTCCATCTGGTTCCTATCAAGAAAACTGTGTAGTTCTCTATTATTTAACCCAAATAATAACACACCTAGTTAGAAGACTAGAGGATGCAGAATTAGAGATTCACGACTTTCAAACACCCTGCCCAATTTCTTTTTTTTACAACCTGGAAAAGGAAAGCAGTATCCAACAAATTAGAGGGGACACTAGCAAATTAGCACAGTGCTGGTCTATATCTTTTCAGTATAAAGTAGCCGGAAAATCCATCCCAAAAAACTCAGTTGTTGTAAAGGGACAATTTCCTTATCGTTTGTGGAAGAGATGACTTTTTGCTTATGGGGTTGAATATCCATTGTACCTTGAACTGTTCCCTTACCTACAAGTTCTGCTCATAAATCCTGCAGAGTGTCTGAAGAGACAACACAATACTTTATAAGGGGGCAACCTCTAATCCGTTTGTTTTGGAGAGGTTGGTTGCATATTTAATGTAAGTGGCTAATTAATCACTGGCACGACAGCATCACTGGAACATTTTCAGTTTATTTTTTGTTTATAAAGTTTTCCATTTCCATGTATCATCCCCAGCAAAAAGGAGTTGGTATCACTCAGACAGTCTTCAAAGAGCAAGAGGAAACAGAAAACCCTACTTGGAGAAACACACTGAAGGCAAAAAAAAAATTATGAACAGGTAATAAGAAACAAAGAACAAGACTGCCGAAATCCTAGCAGAATGTTAACATCCCAAACAGCAGAGCCTAATACTTCACTCACAATTTTAACAACTCTCTGATACATAACAAAAAATATTTTTCATGGAAATGGGGTGTAAAAGAGGATATGCATTATGCATGAGACAAAAGCAAATTATCTCCATTCCCTAAGGGAATAGCTTTTGTCTCACATGTAGGTCATGCTGGCACTCATATTTTCAGTATTCTTTATAAACCCATTCAAGCATTATAGATTATTATGTCAAAACGGTACACTGGGATTTTTTTATTGCAATTAATATCCCTTGTAAGGAGCTTTGTACAATGAACTCAAATATCACCAAAGGCAATTAAAATCTATCAGAGATGTGAAATGAAATGTTAGGATAGCTAAAGGAAAAAGAGGTGCAACATACTTTTCTGGGATATGAGAAACAGAGCAGAAAATGAACAGAAAATAGTAGGGCATGAACTTCAGAGAGTATGAAAACAACTGACAGGATAATAAAAATTGTTCATTGGTAAGAACAAATACATATGAAGCAACCTGAGGCAAATCCCAAGCTTCCATTGTAGCAATGCTTATTTTAGAATTGTTAATAAAATGAAAAATTTATTAATATTAATAAAATTAAAATAAAGGGAAGAAAAAGAATAATCAAGATTTCAATTAAGTAGAACTCAAACTCTACTCCAGTTTGAGACATCATGGAGAAGTACACTTTGATACCTATGATGTACAAGTCTGCAATATTTTTTTAATAGCATGATATGCTTTTAATGCTTGAAACTCCACTGGATATTATTTTGCAGTCTGTTTTAGTCTAAATAACATTAACTGTTATAGAAAACATTTAGCAAGCAAAGATGTGATTAGTTTGTCACACAGCTTCATGCTGGTTTACTTACATTTTAAGCTCAGGATAGGTACTTTACCTGAAACATATACAGCTATGTAATAAGCATAGATTTTAAAACTCCAATTTCAAAATAGATATGCATGATAGACTGTGTTTTGGGAACTGTTTAAATTGTAGTTGCAGTCATAAATCATTCATCTGGTCATCCCCCCAAAAAATGGTGATTTCCCAGCCTTTTCATATTATATTGTACCACAGTATTTCTTTTCCTTTTTCATTGCAAAGTTACCTTCTAGAATTACCACATTACAGTGACACATATAGGTCCCAACTTCCTCAAGCTTCAAATATCCAGAAATATTTTTCCATGCTTAACCTGCAACTTCAAAAGCCACTCCATTACCTGAGTTTAGGCAACTCTCCCTGTAAATCAAGATGGCAATGGAACTTCAGCAGAGAATTGGCAAATTTCTTTCCCAACAAGGTTGTTTCTGAGCATTTTAGCTGCTTAAGCAATAAAGAATTTTGAGGCCAAATGTGACACACTTCAGATTAAGTAGCGCTAGCACAGAGACTGCCTAATTGCTGTGTAGGCTTTAACAGTATTCAAGTGCCTAAATCTCGGTATATGTTGAGAATTTAGGAGAACTGTATCTAGTGCTGTATTCTTATGCACAATGCACATTCTTGCTATTAAGTAAGCAGTGTGATCTAAGAAGAGATTATGCACATATGTGCACCTGCCAAAGTCTTCACTTTGGCATTTTGTACCTTTTCAGATGTGGACTTCACAGTATTAATACAATTCCTTTAATGCAGATGTTTTGTCACCTGCGTGCACAAAAAGTTTATATATCTTTGCTATTTGATTCAATGTAAATTTCTGCTCTATAGTAGGCATGAGATTGAATCTCTGATTAAAAGCCCAAAATTCATCTAACCGTAAATTACCAAGTGCCATAGAGAGAATCCACAAAGATAACAAAACAGCAGTGCTTTATTGTCGCAATTCATGATGACACTCTTGAACAGTAACATTTGGTAATGCCACTCTTGTGCTACTATTCCATTCATGAGGACAGATTTGATAACACCATCTGGTTATCACCAATGCGCTTTCACCCTCTCTAAGTCTCCATTTTAAAAAAGTACTTTGATGTCTCCTGCTCATTTTCTTATTTCAACAGACTGCAATCTATTTCTACCCATAAGATTTCCAGTAAGTGAAATATCTTCCACAGAAAGTTAAGTTTTTCATTAAAAAAAAAAAGCCATGTACAGCTACTCTTGATAAAGTACTGAAAGTATTCTGTACCACATTTAGTACACTGATGAATTAGCTGTAAATCTTTTACCTATCTCTCCTCTAGCTCCAGTATTCTATGACACTTATTTTAAACTGGTAAAGATGACACTGACCATCATTTCTTTACAAATCCATGGGACTTCCTGCAGAAAAAAGGTGATATTCACATGAGGAAGGCTGTCACACACGGCCTTATAAGCAGACAAATTACAGCAAAGTACAAAAACATACAGCAGGAAATATAAAAAAAAAAAAAAAAAAAACAGAATTGCAAAACACAACTCATTTTTAAATTATTTAAGTACAACAGTTCCACCTAATATGTTTGGTTCTGATTGTATGATAGTACGAACACAAACATAGTCCTATGGTTGAAGAATGGAACAAAGTCAGGAAATGAAGTTTTGTGCTCAGCTTTATCATTTTCTGCCGAGCCCATTCAGCAATTTCCCATGACTTCAAAGCAAATTAGGTCTGTTCAGAAGCTCTGAAAATTCAAGCATTAATTTAGGCACTTCAGATAGGACTCTAAAACAAATGATGTACTCCAAAACCTGCTTTGAGGGTTCCATTCTCAAAGGTGCTTTGTGCTGAAATTTATTACCTATGTTATATGATCTGGGGTTTGATATCATATGCAAATTCTGTATGGAGAGCAAATAAAGAGTATCCATGGACATCTTCATTGCAGTGTTCTGTAATGCAAATAAAAAAATACGAACTCTTCAGTAAGTATGGATTAAATCCATCTAAAGAAAAGAGCAGTTCATTTCACTGTCAGTGCCTCATTTAATGAACTCAGCCTGATCTGAGTTTCCCTTTAAAGATGCATTGCTGCCATTCACTGAAAATGAAATAAGCACTAACATACTGAAGAATAATAAAGCCACTTTTTAAAATTACTTGCATCCTTTCATATCATCATTATCATACGTCAGTCAGTTGTATATTATATGTTAATCCAAAGATAAAAGTGTGAATGAATGTACAAACGGGTACATAGTTTTGTGATAAACCTTTTTTCCCCTTAATCAATATTGGAATTGTCACTAAACTTTAACATCTGCATCAGACACTCAATCCTAGTTCCAACCATGACATATTTGATAAAGCACCCCTTTAAGTCTGAAATAATATAAACTCATTGCAGTATTATTTTACAAAAAGCATTTTTTTTGACTGCTCCCCTTATGTTAAAATGAACTGTATGACCAGAATGTGCAGATTTACTCTTCTGAGTTCAAAAGAATTCCTTTGGTGCCAAATGATTTATAATGGTGTAGCTGAGACTCAAATCTGTCCCTTTGTTTATATGTAGAAAGAACCATAGGAGCAAGTGATCAGAAAACATTTTCTTGTTGCCAGTGTATCAGTGCAAGCATCTGCAGCCAAGGTTTCACAAGACACAGTGCAAGCACGATTTAGAACTGATTAACAAAAAACACTATAGTCAGTGTAATTTATTTGGAGAGGGCAAAAAATAGAAGAGTAAATATTTCAGCAAGGATTCAGGCATGAAGAGCTGGCATGCCTGCAGTTTGAGTGAGCATTGCAATGAAACTTTCATGTCCATTAAAATCAACAGGTTTTTTGTTATTTGTAACACTAACAAAGAAGAATAAAAGATTTGTTCAAAATATTTGAATAGGAGCATGTATGCGACAAAGCATGTAAATTCCTTAAGCCTCCACCCTTTAAAAATGGTTTCTTCTTCTTGACACTCTAGGAAATCTAACAAACACAGGATACAAGCATAAGCACAGTACAGGGAGCTTATATGCCATAATAGAAGGGACTCTAGTGTAATATATAATTTTTAGATGCATACATACTTTTCAAAACCTATATCAGGACATCAGGAGACACTGAATTCATAGGGCTTCATGAAGAATGGTACAGCTTCTCTGGCAAGACAACCATTCACATTAGCTCCTCTTCCCTCATGTTAGCATTTTAGCTTATCAACACCAGCTAGAATATAATGACACAGTTGAGACAGAAGGAACAGGAGGTGTGGTAGAGAAAACCTGTTAGTTAAATGCTAGGCCAGGTGATAATGAAGAGATCAGCATAAGTGCTATGCTATTAATGTTTTGCTATTTAAACTGTCATTAAAGTGAATCTCTAGGATAAGACTACTTTTGGTCTATGTACAACTATGTGCAACCATGATCCTCATTGGATAGAGGTGGGAACAGGATCTGTCTCTGCTCAATCTCCTCTAGGCTTCAGATGATTAGCAGTACAATGTGTTCTAATTTAAAAGTGTCTTTACTTCAGACTTTTCAAAACTTTACCACAAAAGCAGAGCCAATTCAACAGTAGTGATAATTTTGCCTCATTTAAGACTTGTGCCATGGTACAAATAAATTTCCAGGCTATTGATTCAGTAAAATTTATATTCTAAATCAGAACCAAAACAGCATACAATCTTCTTACCCAAAATACTCATTCTTTCCTTTCTACAATATGTGAGAAAATCATTCATGAAAACAAAATCTGCATTAGAATGAACACGAACATTTACAAATTGAATTCTGTTCTTACTGGTAACATATGCAAGACTTGTGTAACACAAGCCTATTCATTTATTCCTCCACAGTACCTAGGTCATCTCCAAATATCTCAGTGAGCATGGCATCACATCCATCAGAAAACAGGACCACTTAAAACACAATAGGAAATACAAATAGTAATGACTACTTGGTTGCTGAGGACTTTCAGGTAATTACCCAGGCTTCATGGCACTCAACACTCAAAAATCTATTGAGTGGAACAGATGGGGGAAAAGAAGAAATATTGTTTTTTGTTGCTTTTGAAATAAATAGGTCTGAAGCATCAGGATGGCAGAACATTCTAAATAGCACAATAAATTCTCTCCTTTAGAATTTCACAACCTCATGAGAAGTATTTTTGGGTTATATCACTTGATGACTAACTGCATTATGGCTAATGAATAGTGATGATACTTTCGAAAGTTATAAGTGTACCCAACATTCTATTTGTGTGAGAGGTAAACATTTGGAGACAGGGCATTCAAAAGAACTTCCTCTTGCTCTGCTGAAGCATGTTAACTTCACTATTTCAGTCTTGGCAACTATTTCCTATTTTGGGACCAAAAAGTGATCCTGCCCAACACTTAACTGCTTGTTGTTTAGTAATAAACACCTGTTAGTGTTTAGCATCAATTCTTTGAATTGCAACTAAATCCAGATTTGAGGAGGAGATGAGGAAAAAAGTTCAGACTTACAAGATTTTCCTTTTTTTTATTTTTCTCCTGGTAGAGGATATCCTAATTTAAGCATTACAGGTCATATGACTGTACAGATGGAAAGCTCAAACGTTGATGATAACTAAATTGCACTGCGTCAGGTTTGAAAATTCAAGAAATCAAGGTTACATGGTTTAAGATTTTTACAGTAGCGCACTAAATTTCTGAATCTGATTTATTTGTTTTAGCATGGTTTTTGCTAACAAGGCCTGTTATTAAATTTTTAAGGTAGGAAATGGTGGAGGAAATGGTACACAAAAATGTGGGAAATATGGCACAAGAGTATTTTTCATTCTTAACAACGAACCACTCTTGTCTTTCTTCTATGACCAATAAATCCAATACTAAACGCTGCAATGTTTCATTAAGTCCCTTATATATCCTGAAGGCATTTAAATATTCAAAATGTTGTTTGAATAGACATTCAAATAAAATTTTATTTTGAAAATGCTGCTTACCTTCTTTCATTTTTCTTCTTTCTGACAGGTATGTCAAAAATTATTTAGTATGAGCTAAAAATTAACTAGTAAACAAAATTAGACTTCAGGAATTAGTGGTGGCGATTTACTCTATTGCTTTTCTAAATACAAAGGTGAAACCAATTGAGTTAAATAATTCTTTTTATAACTAACGTTTACGTCTTCTGTATTATTTTAACCAATGCTTCCAAATTCTATCACACTATGAAACAGAGACAACCGTAACACATTAAAAGAGATTTAAAGTTTCAGTTTAGGTCTGGTATGCTAATTAATTAATGCTATTTTCATTCCTTTTAAACCTGTAATGAATTCAGTGTTAGAGAAAGCAGAGTAAAGGTACACTGCTGGAAGCCTTTGTTATACTGGGGCTGTATTCTAGAAGTAAAATAGTTTGCTGATAACTGGATACCCCTCAAATTATTATATCAACAAATCTACAATCTCTGCTTCTTTGCAACCTCCTGCACTATCAGACATGCCCACACTGGACCTTGAAAGACTGAACAAGACCTTGTATGCCTGAGGAGCACAAAGTCCTCTGTCCACAGTACTGGTTTGCCAGGCGTGAGGTCTGTATTATCGGTGTTCTCACTGGCAGTACCTAGAAACAGAGAGAGAGTAGAGGGGGCAGAAATGCAAACAGAAGCAGAGAGAAGCAGAAGGGGAATCTGCATGAGAGCATGGAGAGGACACAGACAAACGGGATCAGTTTTAAAGAAAGGGACAAAAGTTAATTAACACAGTA
Organism: Oxyruncus cristatus; assembly: GCA_013399855.1. Classification (NCBI taxonomy): domain Eukaryota; kingdom Metazoa; phylum Chordata; class Aves; order Passeriformes; family Cotingidae; genus Oxyruncus; species Oxyruncus cristatus. Next base: position 544,841 of record VXAY01004928.1, on the reverse strand, counting down.
CAACTTTCCTGAGACTTGGAACACAAAGCAAGTTTCATCACAAGTTTTCCTCACTCTCAGAGCAAATACTTGTGAAATACCAGGGAAAGAGTGTGTCTATTATTCTTACTTGAGAGAGCCTGACTCCCAAAAAAATAATTACATTGCTAGTCCATGAAGCTGCTGGATCCAGTTCTCTCATGCTGATGTGCTATTTGGTTCCACACACTACAGTTTCATAGCTCGTTTTTTGATCACAGAGACAAGTACAAAACAAAACTCTCAGAAGCTGACATGAGAGGATAAAGCTTACCAGGGCAATCTAAATTCAGTCTTTTGTTATAAATGGTCCTTAATTACAGGAACACAAACTATTTTCTTTGCACCTTTATCCCAATTAGAGATTTCTTCAATATGTTCCTTTATATATGCAATGGTACACCCTACTCCCTTTAAAAATACAATCTCATGTGTTTTACATTTATCTTGAATATATAGAACAGTGTTCTATGTATTGTCATTCACACAAAGAAGTTGCTACTCTCCTATCTCTAATGAAGAAAAAAAGTGGGTAAAAGCATTGATGATATTGATACTACAATAAACCAGAGCCTTAATGCCCAGTTCTTGCTCAAGTGGCTTTAAAGGAAACATACACTAGCCATTATTTCCAGGCCTCATAGTGCCGGAGGGGTTAGATTTTATTTTTTTTTCCTCCTTTAGCACAAATAATATAGATGATTTTAAGAGATTTATTGCATAACTACTGTGCTTTTGGCGTATTTCCTTCTATGTGCTTCAAATTCTACAGAGCATTTCCAGTATAATACCACAGCACTCAATTTAGCAATGCTGGAAACTATTTTCGCCCTTTTATTTAAATCCATTAGGGTGCTTATAATAGGATATTGTATTGGATTCTATTTATTTTTTAACTGCAAACATGAAATAGATGTGAATGTCACAGAACAAATGTATCTCTATAAATGTATCTCTATAAACCTCTAAAATTGGAACAATTACTGAAACGGCATATATCTGTTTTTACTACAGTTTGTGCCAATTGATGTTTTTCTTGTTTCAAACTGGAAACTACCTAATGCAGACAATTAAGACCAACTATAGTACCGGCATACTCTTTCTGTTTAAAGTATTATCTCAGCAACTCATTCTAACCATGTTAATAGAAACATTTTGACAACAAGGAAAAATAACAGCCTTGAAAGTGCTGTTATAAAATTTGAATAGCACAAAAAACTTGTTACCTGACTAGATCTAGTCTGTTAATCACAGCAAGATCTGTAACAGCAGCCCTTAATTTTTTCTGTTATGTGTGTTGTATGAACAATTGCATTCAAATCAGTGTACATGTATGGACAGCTGAATATGGCAATAACTATTACAAATTTACCTACATTTCAGGGCACAAATGTATCATCCTCTGAACATTCTAAATAGCAAGCCACACGTGCTTTTCACAAGTGCTCTTATCTGGCAAAACCCAGACTTGACTTTAAGTTATAAATTGTACAAAAGATGTGTTGGGATGTAACAAAGCTAACACTTTAGAGGATTACTGCTGCATTAGTCAGGTTTTTAAGAGTTGGTCTTCAGGCAACTAAGGCTAAGACTGTAAATCTGACAAGGTACATTGTGCACTTACAGAGCCTGTTTATTCTCAGTTTAAAGAAAAAGTGACTCAACTATCAGTTTAATATGTGAGAAGTGATAAAAGTAAAACTGTGCTTTTCTTTAACCCCTGAAAGGTTTCTGTGAGATCATTATTGGATCTATAACCCTCCTTCATTCCACCCCTTACTAGCATTGATCCAACTCTAGAACTAGAGCAGCAAGCTGAACTGTCACTCAAATCACACGGGTCACTCTGTCTACACTGGGGAAGCAGTATGCTCATCCTCTAGAGAGACCACTCATTCATCAACTTTGCCAGCTAATGAATGGATTAACACTAGAAGCAACTAAGAAGGCGTTATTTTTCCTAACTGGTTATGGTTCAGACATGGTTCAGATAAAAAATGCAACCATAAACATACAGTGACAGTCCAAAACTATTCACTTTCCCTGATCATACAAGACAAAGTACTACTATTACCGATTGCTTTTCAATATCAGTATCAATAGGCAACAGAATAATTACATGGAGTAAAAAAGAAGACAGATCTACAATAAGACAAAGTTAAAACAATAATGGTAAGAAGTGGGATTAAATGCTGAAGAAAGTCTTTCTTCACAGACTTCACAAAGGAACTGTTGTCAACTATGTAAAATTATACCCAACTACTACTGCCTAAAGGCATCAAAGACAACTATTATGTTGATTTTGTATGTGTCAGGATTTCTTCTCATGTCAGTTAGGAGGCTGCATGACCTTGACACTAGAACAACAAAAGACTTTGTGAAATCTGCAGACTCACACTGAAAAGCCTGCCTTAGAGAAATATCACTCACAGAACCTGAACTACTGTAAGACACTTGTAAAGGCTGATGAATTTCAGCTTGTAAGCTCCTTTTTCAAACACAGCAATCCTGACACAGTGATTAAATATGGAGGTCTTTCTCCTTAGCTACTCTTGTTAGCACTGTAGAGAATAATGCTGTAAAAGGAATGTTTTATCTTACTTCTGAACATTAACATAAAACTTAAATTATCAAGAAAAGGACATTGTAGCTCTAGGAGGCTTCCTATCAAAAGATGTTAAAGCAATTTATAGACATGAATTAATTTAGCCTGGAATAAACTGCAAATATATTTCTGACTTATATGAGGAAAACTGGACAAATAGAAAAATAGCTGGAAGGAATCATGAAGGTATTATGAAAGACCTCAGCACTAACACCCAAATCTTCCAACCTCCTGTCCCTAACACAGTTAAAAAAACATCGTTTCTTCTATAAGGCACTTAAATCATGCCCACTCAGGAGTATGCAAAAAAATTCAAACACGTGTCATAGGTGTGGAGGCAGCACACAAAACTTAAAGATTTCTAGTACCTCTGGGAATGCTCTCCTTCACTGCAAGCCAGTCTCCCACCCTCCTTCAAGGATCCAAGTGAGTGCTAAGCAAACCACAGAATAAACTCTGCTGCAAGTTCTGTATATAGGGAAGGCTCCTTTCAGAGCTCTGGATGCTACAAAAACATTGATTCCTCAATATTTGAATTATTAATATGGTTTTAAAATGCAAACCATAATATATGTATATAGCACAGGCTTCCTATAATGGTATCCCATATTTAATGACAACTGTAACTATCATAATCAGGGTACAGAAAGATCGGGAGATATTTTTATCAGGTAAACATCACCTAGAGAATTTATTCCAGCCTAGTACCGTGAAGCTGCAGTCACATTTTTCGGTCAAGGTTGACAGGAACTTGAGCTAAGCTCCTGCTACATCAAGGAACTTGAGCTAAGATCCTGTTATTTCAAGGTTAAAAAATTTTCACTGTCTCTCCTTCCAGGTGTTGCAGAAAATAGATTGGAGAAATGCTTTGGCAGCCTAGCTGGCTTTGCCCTGGGATTCTTAACAAATTTCAAATCGTAAGACTGATTCCAATAGCACTCTCATATCTCATCTATGATATTCATACATCATATTTTTATCTCTCAAAATAAATAACTCTATTATTACTGACTTACTTTTTCAAGTGTTAATATGTAATATGTTCTTAAAGAATGTGGTAAAAAGTTCTGCCTCGTTCTCCCAGTTTGTTACTTGTAGATTCTTTAATCTATTGAGACTGATCTTAATTAAAATTAATGGGAATATCCACTGAGTCAGGAGTTTGGCTACAGCCAGTAAGGGCCAGACTTCCAAGGTCTGAACTACTGAACTGATCTAGTTATAAAATGGTGGTTGTGCTGCTAAAATGTAAAACATTTTTGTGATTCTTGAGCAAAAGAGACCACAAACTACAGCTTTTAATTCAAACCCAGCAATTTCTCCAATGCTCACATCAAGTGTAAGCAACTGTTATGGGTTGGCTAAATATACTTGTAGAATTTAAAACCCAGAACACTCGAGCTCATATTCAGCTTGGTCTTGCTTCTGTAAAGAAGCCTTAAAAGGAGGTTCAGAGGAGACAGGTGTGACAGTAGAGTGTGCTATATTCACAGTATTTCTCATACTTCAAAGATGAATCCAAAGCACTAAGTCTTGTGTTTGAGCTTTGATACAAAGTTTGATGAAATTCCAATTTGAACATTATTTCGATCTGAACAAATTTTGTTTGTCAAGCCAGACAGATCTGTCTCAATTTCAAAGACTTGCACTCTAATTGAATAACTAGAAATTGCTTCAGATTGTTTAGGGAAAAGCTGAAAGGAAGAGTGTGTGGTCTACAAGCACAAATGAAAGAATGAGTGAGAATTCTCAAAGACAGGTGCAAACAGTTGCTGTCATTCCACTTGGATGGAGGTTCTCTTCATCCAGGCACTGACATGATGCAGTTCAGAAGCTACTTATTGATGTTAATGAGGTATTTGGCCTAAACTAACATATCCTACGCACAACAAGGCCTAGTGCCATGTTAAAATAAATCAAATAAATTCCTGGTTCTCAGATTGAGCTGACTCACAGCAGATAAGCACAATAAACTCACTCCCACCTGCTGTTTCCATGGAGGTACAATGGCGAAAACATGCTCAAGAGGGTCCTTACATGTCAGAAGGAGGAATGTAACAGAAGATGATGAACTTTTTTATTAATCATCATATGAAAAGTCACAATTAAATTGCAACAAAAAGCTATATTTAAATCAATGCCATTTCAGAAACTCTTTTGATAGTGAAAAGCAAAAGAGTGGTAGAATGCGAATTATCTACATTATTATAATTAAAGGGAGACGGTTTCTATGCCTTCACGCCAGAGAAAAGAAAACTTGAGCAAATAAAGCAGAGCTGAGTCATAAGTGGGTTACTGACAAATTAAAGCTGCTGAAATATCCTTACTGGAAAACAGAGAAGAGATTAAAAAACAAACTCCTGTGGAAAATCTGCTATCTTATTCCAGAGGAGCAGAACGAATTTTAAAGAAGGGTTTTCAAATAAGAAGCAAGTTGGCAACTTCCTAAGAAAGAAGTGGATAAGCTCTAAGCAGCTTGGTTTATCAAATGGAAATTTGCTTTCAAAAGGGGTATGCTGAAACAGAAATAAAGGAAACAGGGAAGTTTGCCCAGGAGTAAGCCTCTGGCTTATTTGTAGGGAAAACACTGATCAAAGCTTGCTGAACCTAGAGAGTATTTAAGGTCTTCTTAACAGAACTGACAAAAATCAAACTTCATTTTCAGCTATTATTAGCTGCACAAGAGCTACGACAACTAAGATTTCATCTGAAAGAGAAAGAACGTTTCAAGTAAGTTGATTCTAACTTGATATTTCATCTTGTTCTTGTCAATTTAAAAAAAAAAAAGTCTCCATTGATTCCTGACATGATTACAAAATGTCAACATACAGTGATAGAGATTTGCTCAAAATGAGCTCAGGTTTCAAATGGAATCTGATTTGAGCAGTTACAGACCACTGTGAGTGAAAAGGCAGAGAAAAAAAAATCTTTGCTGGGGAAGAGAGCACATACTATGTCAACTAACATAGAATTTTATGTAATCACTGCATGAGACACAGGTCAGTGAAACCAGCAGCAGAGGTGTTGTCAGGGAAATCACAAGATAGCACAGAGGAAACTACATGTAATACTTCGAATTTACCAGGACTGCCCTGCTTACATTATCAAGGGAACACATAACAGCTAGGGTAAAGCTTAGTGCTACCTGAAAAGGGAACTATTGCACAGTACCATGTATCTACAATTCCCAGTTTACAAAGCACTAGCCTCCAAGGGTCTTGGAATCAATGTCACAGAAATAGACTAATGGACATTCTCTGAAAAATTCAAAGAATTTCTACAAAGAGAAGATTTTTTTTTAAGTTATTATTGGAAGTCACATCATTTGCCTTTATTTCAATTAAGCTTAGGTGATGACATTCTGTTTGTGTGGTATTGCATAGAAAACTGAGAATACTTGACCGATGCCTGCATTTTTCTACAGGATTAATACAGTACAGGAGTATTCTTCCTACTCTCTCTGCTAAAATCTCTAGCCTCTCTGTTGTCATTAAACTTTATGAGTGTTTTCCTGCCAGCCTCTGCAGTCACTCTACACATTTCCTGCTGGAGCTATTCCACTTTGTACAATTTTTAATTCAATGCTCTTTGGACCAGAATGTAGGAGACTGGTTATAATGACATGAGAAACAACAGCAGTAACTTCAACAAATATATAATTCATATATAGTTGAGCAGTTTCAACCAGACAGTTTGAAAGAATCCACTTAGAACAAAAAACTAAGAGCCTGTTTCCTCGACATTTGCTTGAGTTGTTAGAAATTGGAGTTACACTGAATCTAAGGTGACTTTATCCACTCTGAGCTGTTTAATTTATCTCTGACCACCTATACTTTGCCTTGCAGTCTGTATCAAATATGCACATGACCCATACTGCTCTTCAGAAAGAACCTAAAAATGCAAACTTTTTTCAGATCCCAAATTAAGGAGGAAGCCCATTCAAATACATAATTCCACACTCTTCCTCTTAGCAAGGTACAGACAGGTTCTCTGGAAAATTTTCAAAGGACATAAATTATCTCTGTATGCACAGCATCTTCTGCTTATGTTAACCCTTTGAAGAATATGTAGAGACTTTAAAGAAAGCACTGCAGCAGTTTTAGCTACAGTTTTTGAACTGATTTCTTGAAGAGTCAGGATAACCCTTGGCTGAAGCTGGATGAGGAATGCAGACAAGAGCATGGCTGTTGTTGTACTTGGAGAGAAACTAGCAAATGCTGAGGAAAAAAAATGTCAAAAGTATCTAAGTTCATCTTCCATCAGATGACCATTCACAGATTTTCTGTAATAACAAAGTTGATCCACAATTTTCTGAAGAAGAGGAGGGAAAATAACTTGGACTTAAACTCTCCAGTCACTGACATGGACTGAGCAACACCAGAGAGCTTCAAACCAGCAACTAGTTCCCCCCATGACAGAACCCTCAGTTCTAGGGTTATCCCAGTTATGATTGACACTTTTCTATGTGTAGCTCTTCCAGGAATAGGATCAAAGCCAATCCTAGAAGAGAGACATTGGCTATGAAGTAATAAAACTAACTAGAATACAGAAGAATTCTCATCATCATCTGGAAGAACTAAAGCTTCTAGCTTTGAAAAGGCTGTGATTCCCAAATTAAATGGCTTCACTTAAATTCACACAATGTTGCCTGATTTACAAGGACAACCTGTTAACTTACATCTTCATCTCAGCAAGACTAAATCCCACTTTAGCAGCTTAAAGAAAAGGTTGAACCTAACATTACAGTTAGTCTCACCCAACCAAGGCTATTCAGTCCTTGGGTGAAAAAAACCAGACTACAAGTATCTCGTGTTAATGCTCCAAACATTTTTGCAATAGGTTTGTTTTGAGATATACATCAGCCAGTAAAGCATATTACCTGAAAGACTTTCTAGCCACAGAAAGATCTCACTATTCCTAAAATTATTGACTAATCTTTGACAAATAACAAAACAACAGGAGGTACAGCAGAACTGCTGTCCTAAGAAATGAATATTCACATATGCAGACATTTAGTAGGAAACCAAGCTGTCAACTAAGCTGGTACAACTTTCTGTATAAAAGAGGCTAGTGTTATGATGGACAGATAAGACTTGAAGAAACTGGAACAGTAACCATTATCAAAAAAATTTTGCTATATCAACCTCAGTTAAAAGAAAACCAATTAATCTTATCTTTTCAAGATCAAACAGAAACTTCAACAATTTGATATGATGGGTTTAACTTTCAGTTTAGAAAAGGATTTCTTGTCATTACCACATAGCATAGCTAGCCACAATAATGAGAGGTTAAAATTGCTCACCAGATGATCCAGTCTAACATGATTGCTGGTTCATGGATTTAATTTTAATTGCAAATCTGATTAATACTTAAAATACATTTCTTGCTATTTTAATGAGAATCTAAGTGACACAACTTTAACTATATGTTTGTTTTTAATTTGAGCTTGCTTGTTACAAGTCACAGAAAGAACAGGGATGATTTTTCCCCCTCATTTTCTTTCTAACAGCAGCTTTTGCTTGAATTGTGATTGTAAATAAAATTACTGAATTTATCTAGATGTCACATAATTTTCAATAAATTAATTTGTTCTTCCTTTACTCTTCTGAAAATGTCAATACATCTCATGACACCAACATGAAATTAATGGCAACTAACGACCTCCCTTGGTAGCTCTGTGATGAAACACAGCCCAGGCTGGTTTGTCACTGCCTGAATTTCTGATGTTTGCCTAATCATAACTTTTTTCCCATCAAAAATAACAGAAAACAGAACTGTAGTAGTTGGTTTTGCTGACAAAATTTGTCAGAAGTTGTTTAAAATGGTCTTCATGGTGCAGCTAGCATTACAAAACTTAAAAAAAAAAAAAAGTTACATTAATAGTAGTCCATTAAGGCTTTTAAAGGTCAGGTTGTCAATAATGACAAGTTATGTCAATAATGGCAGCTTATCAACAAATCCCAGACTACATGGAGATAATAGAGTTTTGATTTGGTGATACCAAAGACATTCTGTGTGTGTCCTGAAGGATCAGTTAATGGAGAAGATACAAAATCTCACCTATCAAGTTCTTTCCATAACCATTTAATTTAGCAACATATGTCCCCATCGTATTTTCTGACAGAGTGTATGCTTTTAAAAACAGGGAGATTTCCCCATATTAATTGTTTATAGGTATTTATCCTGCCATAGTGAAAAGTATATCATTCCTTTAATGGTAAACATAAAGTATTCACTTATGTGCATCTCACTGTATTTTATTACATGAGAAAATGTCATTCCCTGAAGTCCATATCTGAACTTTATTTCATGCTGTTAGTTTTCACTTATAGCAGCAAAAGATCAATGAAGTCATTATATTTTTATTACATTAAATAAACTGGCTCCCTGAAACAGTATCTCAGCCTTGGCCATATTGATCACCATCATTGGTCTACTCTGGCCTCCAGCTGGGAGTCATGGAGACACACTATTTATAAGCTGCTGCTTCTTTTGAGAACACACGCAGAGTCATTTCTGAGGAGAAAAGACAGCACAGAAAGAACCGAGTCTTGCCGATACCGCCTAAGGAGACTTTCCACTGTGCCCTTTGCAACCGGAATTGCCTATCTCACATTGGCCTTCTTAGACACCAATGTGCTTGTAGCAAGCGTGGGTAGAGTCCTTCTCTAATCTTCGTTCGTGAAGCCTAGCCGTGATGAGGAAATAAACTGGAGAGGTTGTTGAATGAATTTTGTTCATCTCTTCACTGTTACAATTTGTTTCTATTAATTGAGAGTTAAACTAATTGTTACCTTTGAAGCATGGTAGTTAACACTAATACACAAATACTGTTTAGTTTGTTTATGTCTGCCATAAATCAATTGCCATCAAAATTAACCTTTCTCACTGACGTGATAAATTACAAGGAAGATGATTGTCTTCTGCAAGCTTCAATAAGTTTCCATTCACGGAAATAGATGAATACTTCTACTAAAAGAGTAAAGCAAATAAAATAACAGACACATGTTAGCAACACATCCTGACATAGGCCATTGAAGTAAACTAATCTGATGTTAATCAAATGTTCAACATAAAACATCAGTTCAAAGAAAACTTAGAAAAGCACCTGCTACTTAGACTCTCCACCTATGTCAAGTATAACATTCAGCCCATGAAACCAACACTTCAGGCTGCATGTGAACCCACAAACAGGGTACATAGGTGTCAAAGGTGGAGTGGGAGCTTCAGACAAAGATTAGTAGAGAAGCCCTCCTGATGAGTCACGAGGTTTGGTAAGGACCCCCTTGCTTTCCAAACTTTTTCTGGGAGAGGAACATGGGTACAGCTGAATCCAGTCTTAGCCCTGGATTTTGTCAGCCGTTTAAGGAATCACAGAGGTATGATTGAACCTTTGTACAACTTTTTCCTGCCATATTAAGGATGGCAAATGAGATATATTTACATTAAAATCAAGGATTCATTACGATAAATGATTACACAAAAAGATTTAACCAGAATTATTTACTACACACTATAGAAGCTAAAACTACTAATATAGTATAGGGCAGTGTAGTGCACTATATCAAAGCAATTATATTAAAAGAATTCTATTAAAACTAGCAAAAAAAGAATTATTAAGTAGAGATTGATGTCACTCACCCATGCCAATGACCATGGGCAAATCTCTTTCATTCAGGCTCAAGGAGTAATAACCTTAAGGGGCATCTCCACCCAAGTGAGGAATCACTGTTCAAGTTGTTTTACCTTCTTCCAGGCAGAGCATCCTGCTACAATGGGTGGACAAGCATTTAGGCAATAAATAGGTTGTGGAGTCGGCAGTAAGATGTCACTGCGTTTGTCTGGGGAAACAAAGCCAGGGACTGTACTGGAAATTAAATTATATAGGAGGGAAGGGTTTGAACAGGGAGACAGGGGCAACTCAGGTGATAGCAAACTGGCAGTCAAAGTGATGGTGACTGCCACAAGCCTTTTGCAACTGCAAGAACTGAACTAAGCAGCAAGAGTCAGAGTCCTCTGTGACCAGACTAAACTCGCAGACACACAGTATTAAAGTTGACTCATCTCCTTAAAGCTACTGCACCACGAGAAAGTTTAGTCCACTACTTGCAGTCTGGTGTTGGTAGCTCATGCAGCTCCATCTCTGCAACAGACTTCAGGAAATAAATTCTGCCCTCAAGTACCTAAGAGAAATCAGCAGGGCTGCTCAGATGTAAAAGAAAGAATAACTCATTCCAACTAATCCACCTCTACTGATTTCAATTGATTTGCACCTGGGATTAATTGGTTATTGATGTTTGCATCCACACATACAGACCAGACCATGACTTTAAGGCAAAGCCCCCAGTTAGCAAAGAAAGAAGAAACAAAACAACCTAGCCAGTAGAGCTGAAGAGGAGTGTGATAAAAGTACAGTACATCCCAAGGTCTGGGCGTCAGAGGGACCACAGGGAAGCCTGATAGAAGAGTCTTAATGAGTTAGAGATATTCTAGCTTTGCTGCTTCCCTGCTGAGTATGAAATTTTGAAACATGTTTCAATAAGCAAAGATTGAAGGATGCAAAGTGTTTTACTGAAGGGAGGGTAATGGAGGAAGAATTTAAAACACCATTTAAAACACACATCTCAGAGCTAGAAAACAAAGTCTTTCTAGTCTTGTGATAATAAATTAGAAAACAGTGTCCTCAAAGCTCTTTCTCGTTCTCAAGCTGAACTAAAGCACAGGTCAGTGCTCTAAAATTGGCTTTTGAAGCTATGTTGTTAGAGTTTTTTCCTGCCCAGTAGATGTTTTACACACTGGCACAGTAAGAAGTGCTTTCCCTTCTCCATCCATTACATAGTTTGAAAAAAAGGTTCTACATTGGTAAGTGAGAAATTGGGATTTGAGTATCTTTGGATCCATGAACTGACTGTGGGGAAAACACTGAAAACAAAGTTCAGCAAGAAGAAGTGCAGGTGTTGGCTATAGTTCACCAGGACAAACTGTCTGCACACCTTCTTAGCGGGAACACTGAGGGAACTTGGTGACTGTTCTAAGGGAGACATGAAAGAAAGGATGGAGAGGCACGGAGGTGCTGTGCTCATGCTCTGTTGAAATCAGTGCAGATATGAAACAAAAAATGGAGCAACAAGGCACTGTTGCAGCCATGATCTGTCAAAAAAAAACCCACACTTAATGGGAACTAAACCAAAGGAATGACACAAAAGATGACTGAAAGATGAACTTTGCTTCATTAACTCAAATATACATAGTACTTTTCATGCCACCAGAATGTTAGTGACTAAAATCACTGAAACTCCATCTAAATATGAAAAGGCATCAACTGTAACTTTACCCCTCCCTCAAAGAAACCAATATAAATATAGCTTAAGGGGGAGGTAAGTGGAGATTCCATCCTTGTATCCTGAGCCAGTGAACAGGCTGTACCCATCTCCTCTCCCCACAGGGATGCCTACCGGTGTAATGGTTTAGCCTCTGTGCTTTCTGCACCGTATTTATCAACCCATAAATTTTGCTAATCAGTAGGAAGAGTTTGTACAGACAGAACAGATCGCCTTGAAATGGGGATTAATACTAAGATTTATTGTTACACTACAAGAACTAAGGGAAATACTTATATACACAATAACTCTAACTAGTTTTCTTATAATAACACACTTATAAATGTACAAATGCCACTCCTCCTCTCTTCCTCAAAAACAGTCCAGAGGAAAAAAGAGAAGGGAAGGGAAAAAAAGTCTTTAAGGTAACAGTTCCAAACTCCTGCAGCTTGAAGATATTTCTCTCTTTCTCTCCATTGGAATGCAGGAGAATTTACTCCCACCTTTCTTAGCCGCTCGTCCACAGCTGCTGAGGGTTTAATCATGTCGTCACCACGGGATCCAGAGCTCTTTGGAGGTTTCTTCTATGAGGAGTTTCAGGAGGGTTTCCTTAGACTCACCACCCCTCGCCGGGATCACAGGGGTTCTGGGTTTCTTTTGGCTCAGTCCAGACCCAAGAACACTTTCTGATGCTGTGCTTCTGCTGCCTGTAGCTTCTCTCTTTTGCCCTCTGGAATTCTCTTGACTTTCTGCTTCTGCCAGACGCCCAATCTTGGCTCTCAGCCACGGCTGGCACTCCAAGTGGCCACCGCTCTCCCACTCGCCATTACACCCGGTCCCCATTCACACCAGGCCCCTCATACGGGAGGGGCTTCGTGTAAGGCTCATCCTTTGGACAAAGTCCCAAGGTCATCAGAGGGGCTCAGCCCCTAAAAGGAGAATTCACTCAGCTTCTCTACCATTCTGTGGCTACAATTCTTCCGCAGCTTGCTACATACAACTTTCAAGTGATCCAGTTTTGGCCCCAAGCCATCGCTGCCCTCCCGGGTTATCCAGGCCTCCGGGGGAAGAATCCACACAAAAGTCTCTTCACCCCAAATCATTTCCACAGGTTGCAGGGGTGTTAGTTTTAAAGTCTTTTCCCCTGTTGGAGGGAGGGGGGGCAGGGGGAAGACTCTCCCATGCCTCTGCACTCCCTCCTTTTCACTGACCTTGGAGTTTCTGTCTTATCTCAGGCTTTTCTCTGCTCTCCGCTGGCTGAGGCACCGGAGGCTTCGGTGCCATGCCTGCCCCCGGTCCAAGGCCAGGGGAGGAGGGGGCCTTGGCCCCCCATTGGGGGAGGCCCTGCTGCCTCCTCACACCATGGCTCTGAATTTCTTTCTGCCCCACACACAACTACTACCCTTCTTTTCTGGTTTGAGTTAAATATGTAATTCGTGGAGACATCACAGAGGAGTCCTCTATTGGCTACTTAGCCAGAATTTCACCTGAAATCAACCATCTTCTACTCTAAAACTGAAGGGAATAGGCTAAACCATGACAATCGCGTAAGACTCGAAACCTCAGATATACCAAGTGCTTCTTTGGGAAATCCAGACAGCAAGCTTGTGTTTGTGATCATACTTTTAGTGTTATATAGTCATCTTCCGATTTACTGTATTTGTCATGGGCTGTATTATTCATATGTTAGGTATGCACGCATGATTCTGCAGTGCATTTATCACTAACAATCCAATAAGAATCTGCATGTCTGTCTGTTGCTCAATAAACTACGTTATTTTGCACCTGCTCGTAAGAGTTAGTGAACATAACCAGACTTCTAGTCCAGCTGTGAGAGTTCCTTGGGCACGACCAGAGTTAGAGTGTATTGTGCTATTTGTGAACCCACTGTCACGGGAGTTCTTACTGAGTGTGACTGGACTTCAAGTGCCACATTGTCTCTGCATTTCTATTGCTTGGTGTTGAATTGGCTAACACTCAGAATCTAAGCCCAAACACCCCCAGCCCCTCTGATATCTGAGGACCAGCTGGAATACAAGGGGTTTTACTTTCTGCCAGATTTAACACGACAGAAAAATCGGCCTCAGTCTCATCGCAACAGAAAAAACTGAGCTTTGGTCCCCCACAAATGTCCTAACCAAGACAATATTATAGGCAACCTCACCCAATAATTGCATTTCAGAAAGGCAGCACCCACAGCTATATTTTACAAGTGTATGGTCATTCCAAAGTATGTTAGACTTACCTGCAACATTGAAGGACTTAAGCACTGGAAGACTACTGCATGTAAGATCCACAAAGAGGGCCTAAGCGATGGACATCTTTCCTTCCTAATTCCAAGAAACCATGCAGGCTAATTCAAGAGGTATGAGTAGAACTCTTTTCTCTGTTTCACTTAAGCAGAACTGGATTCCCCAGCTAAAATTTAGCTTTCCCTAAAATCCCTATATAATAGTGTTTCACGTATAATCCACTCATGTGTGACTCCTGATAGACTAGATGGCTCTCAAATGCTCACCAATAAAGCTTTTTACACTTAACCCTTCACCTAGAAAAACTTATAAAGGGTTTGCATATCACATAATGCAGTTCATTTCCAGATTTTTTCCAAAACCAGTACAAGCTCCCATATCCCCAGGCACAGTTCTGAGCACTGTTAGCTGGAAAAATATTTGCAGATCATTCTTATGTGGTCAGGTGTTTGGCAAATATATTCAGTATTTCAAGCAACTTGATATTTTATGTAGATTAACTTATTGCATATTCAGATTCTCTCATACCTGCCATTGTAAAGCAAGAGAATATGAATTATAAGACCCTTAAGCAATGTATGCAGAGGATTAATCACGTTGTAGTCTAACTGAGCACAGAATGTCACCATTGCTCCACACAAACACTGTGCCATTAAAAGTGCAATTACTAGACTGTTGATAAAGCGAGTCATAAAATGAGAAATCTCATCATATTTGACAGTGCATTGTGAAGCATTCCCCATTAAGGGCTGAGAATAAAATGTTTATGAGCTAATTTATTCCCAACATGTTTGTAACTGTCTATGGTTAACACTGTTTGATCCAAGAAAAGGTTACACTGATTTGAGTGGGAAAGACACAAAATCTCAGAGTATATACACTGAGCTTGAATTTTTTTTTTTCAAACCAAGGCTATATCAGAAATATCACTTGCAGTCAAATTACACAAATTCATTGCTCCCTGGTGGCTAAAAGAAATTCATTGTTTCTCTCCTTATATTGTTCAAATAACTGGTATGTGTGTATTATTTTATCTTTGTCTTTCCTGCTGTCATATACAATAGTACTGTCAAGAAAATTGTTTATTTTTTTCCTTCCACATACCTACCTACAAAAAGAAAAAAGGAGGGAGATGAAAACAACATGGATGTGGGGAAAAAAAAGCTGTTAGTAATAAAAAGCTGAAAGATATTACCTTCTGTATTTGGCAAAAGCTGTTAGAACATATCAAGCTCAGAAATATAAAGCAATAAAAAATTATTTTAAAAAATGTAGAACAGCTACCAAAATTTAAAGAAAAATGCAAACTGCAGAATGTAAGTCTGAATAATAATGGCGTACTACAGAACTGAATATCCTTTAAAAACACAGCTGATCCTTCTGAAAAATAAAGTGGAAAGGCTAATAATCCAGTTTAAGTGATAGTCTATTATGTTTGAAAAAGCAATCTTCACTCCCTCAAGGTAATTAAAATTTCCTTCATCTGTCTCAGCTTGAGCAATTGCCGGTATTTACATCCAATACAAAGAAGACAGAGCAAATTTTAAAACATAAAGGGTATTGAACTGAAGCTATCCACCAGCATGAAAAAGAGATTAATTTGGCAGATTAGTCAATTAATTATAACTCACGATACTATAAAGACACTGAAACTCATCCCACCGTCACTCTTTGTTAATACAGATGCAAAACTACTGAAAGTGAGGTATGAAACAGGGGCACCCTTAATCCGAAAGTAGAGGGATTTGGTCCTGGAAAAAGGGTTGCAGAAAGCAATGTAAAATTAGAACTTAATCTTTCCCATTCAGTAAAGTAGGTCACACTGTCTTCTTTTGCATTTGCTCAGCATATTGTGTAATTACAGCTGAGTAAGGAGAGTAGGTGGTAAAGCTGGGACTACAACTTTTAGAAAAAAAATAATTAAGAGACAAGGCATATTATTTTGCATATTATTTTGAATTCATGTGAAGAATATACCCTGAAATTAGTCAGAGTGACAGTCACTTGTGCCAGCTGAGTACATCTGGTAACATCTGGTCCACCTATTTTAAAGTAGGGGGACAGCACTATTCCCACATAAGTAAAGACAGGAAAAATTTTCCAGTTGAAAATTTCTTTCGAGAATTATGTAGTTTGTTCAAACTCACAAACCTATATGCTTTTCTGATGCCTCATTCATCCCTCTGCTGAGATCACAACAAGCCACATGACCATAGCTGAGATAACACTGATGGATACCCAGGCTTCCAGCTGTGCCACAGCCCGGGGACTCTGGTAGTCTCTGCCACAGTTTCATCCCTTGAAGGTAGCTCTAAAATGTTTCAAGAAAAGGAGATGGTACTGTTAGCTGCCCTAAGGAGGACTTTTAAATTACTGTTCCTACTGAGGTCTAAAAAATACATTGTTACTTCCCCTTATGAAACATTTTTCTTTACCCCTCAGATCATGCATGCCAGATGTTGGCCATCTAAAATCCCACTGGTTGAACTGAGGCAGGAGTGGGTTCTCACTACGTTATAAACAGAAGTTCTGACACTCTGACTTCATTCCACAGGGTTCATTTTCACAAGGCCTTGCAACATTCAGGAAAACCATCCTTTTTGATTTCACAGCAGACTGTTCTTCCCTAGAACAATTTTGTCAGTGTTAGATCAATCCAAAAGGTACTGAAAATTCTGAAAATTATAGGATTTATCCTGCTGTAATTTCATCTTGCTGGGTTTTTTTACTTGCTCTAGCATGTATGGTAGCAGACTTATAAGCCTGTGTTATTGCAATCCACTCAAAACATCCAATTCCCATCGAAGTGGATTGTCAGGTGTTAGACAGGCTTCACTGGTGGAGTCTGTGGCTTAAACAGACATACTTTATCTACAGAGCAAAAAAAAAAAAAAAAGATTTCCCAAGACACCTATTGAAAACTGACAAACTGCGTTATGTTCCCACTTAGGGACAGCCTCTTTCACTTGGAAATGTAGTAAATGTATGCTGTAAAGGTATATTGTTAACAGACCTGTGACCCTGGAAGTGATAAGCTGAAAGAGATTCGGGCATCTGAGGAAGAGAAACAATTACTGTACAGAAGCACACGGATGAATGAGACTGAAAAGAGCTACAGTAAGCGTTAAGCAGAAGAGGTTTGGATCTCTAAATATGAAACTAGAGCTATATGAAGTTTGGTTTTGTTTTTTTTTGTTCTGTTTACCAGAAAGTAGAGGGGGGGTGGGGGAAACAAATATTCTAAGTTTTTTCTACTGCAATGATTTCTGTTTTGATGGAGAAATGTATGCCATTTTTTCCAGCATACTACTGGATAATACTTATCTTTCCACCCACATATCTTTTATGTGCTCTTGATGAAATAATTGCCACAATTCTCTTTTAAAAATGGAATTCCAGTTCTCTTTACTAAATCAGCTCCCTAAAATATTCATTCTGAGGTCAGGTTATTTGTAAGCCAATCAACATCTTCCTCTCAACATAAGGAAAACTAATGTTTGGAAAGATGCAATGAGTAAATGTTATTTAATTCATCCCACTACTACAAATGCCATATGGGATGTGTTAACCCAATACTAACTAAATGCATGTTCAACAGGAACCTGTGGGCTCAACTGCTTCCCAAACCCTCACATGAAAGTGAAGATGAGTTAAGTTTTTGTACTATTAGGCCTGCCTATAGACAAGTTTCATTTGCTTTAAAAACTGGCTGTGAAAATCTAGCAAAAAAAGGGGTTCTCAAGATGGAGTCTGAACTTAGTAACTACAGATTTCTTGATTCAAGCTGTACCTAAACTTTCCGTTCTCTCTCTTCTCCATGTAATTCTACAGTGCTCAGATTTTTAAGCATTCACAGGGTAATGCTGCCTCTTCAGACACATCATGCACTGGGTGTGGGGGAAGTTTTGAGCAGATTAGGTGATGCAATTCTTCCATAGAGCTTGGGGTCTGTCTCCCCAGCAAGGGGGGATTCAAAGGGGTTCTACTGAAAAAGAAATTCCCTGAGAAGTAGCTAAATATTAAATTTCATTGTCATACTGCAATATCACACACATTGTATTGCTACCAAAATGGCATCAAATTTTTTTGGGGGGTTGAAAATTTAGTGCAATGGAAACAGTGGAAACTATAGAAATTAAGAGGAGGTGGTTAAAAGGCTTCAAGACCTGGAATGATGACAAGTAGGGATGGCCAAAGCCAGACTCAGTCATGATAGGGTTACACCAGACAGTGAGCCACACAACACAGTGCCTGCAATGGAGCATCCAATCTGAAAGGCTTGAGCTGAAATTCAACAGCTAGAAGTCAAGAGGCTTGTCCAATTATCAGATAAGTTAGGTGGCATCCTAAGTGAGAGATATATAGATCTTTCTCTTGCTCTAAAAATCTTTCTGTCAAATTCTGTTAACTTACCTTTGGTATATTAAAGATTTATTGTAGTTATAAGCTCCTGATGGAGCTCCTGATTATATCTCTACCCAACCAGATACAGACATTTCATTAGGTACCATGAACAAGAGTACTTACGTGATAAAAACTGCATCTACAACAATGAACTGATGGGAATAAAAGCCTACACAGCTATTTGTTTATCTGCTCTTCACATTTTGTGTTGGACAAATTGACTTCAAGGTCTTACCAGGATAAGCAAAGGACAACTTGAGGTTGAAAACTTATCCTGAAGGTCTCATTGAAGAAGATGCAAATTTAGCCCACACAGCATGTAAGACGAACAGAAAAACATCTCGAAGGCTAAAAAATCTGAAGTACGGTAAACAGACAGATAGAACTCATTAATCAGGATAAGACACATAGTTTAAATATTCTGCACATTACATCTGCACCTGCTTTTACTACTGTGTTTCTTCAAAAAAAAAAAAAGAAGAAGAAGAAAGGACTACACAGTCTCCTAGATGTACAAAACTGACAAATCCCACTTGTTCTTGAGAAAAAATGTTTTTAAAAAAATGAAAATCAAAACCTATCACAGTAAGTAAAATTCTTTGGATGGTATGTGGCCTACTCACGTAGAATAAAGAATTCACATCAAAATAAGCAGTATAAAGCAAAAGTTTATAAATATTTAATGTCTTTTGCCCCTTTTTCTTCTTTGTTTTCTCTATATCTAATTCATCTCGATATTGTATTACCAGTCTTTCCTTTTGCTCTTCCCTTCAGTTGCAAACATGAAGATGCTGCAAACTGACAGTTAATTGCCAGATGCTAGGCACAGTGGCACAGTGCACATCAACATACAACACGCAAAGCTGCTAATACTTCATTACAAATCATAGACGTGTCAAGACATGTTAGGCTGACAGTTGTACAAAGAAACTCATTTTTCTCTCATAAGACAACAACGACAACCTCCACTGATGGCAGGAAGAGCACAAGCGAAAGACATCAAAGCTGAACGTTGCTGACACGAGTACAATACCCATTGATACTGCTGGGAGATCCTGCTGCTCACCATGGTCTCAGTTCTCCATCTGCCTTGCTGGATACTTTTTCCAAAGTACACTTCCTATTTCTGACATCTTCACCCTTACTAGGTA
This sequence comes from Oxyruncus cristatus, assembly GCA_013399855.1. NCBI lineage: Eukaryota > Metazoa > Chordata > Aves > Passeriformes > Cotingidae > Oxyruncus > Oxyruncus cristatus. The sequence continues at coordinate 525,091 of VXAY01004928.1, read as the reverse complement.
ATGACCCAAGTAAAACTGCATGAACTAGAAAAATCTGATTCTTCTTTCTGAACTTTTACACTGTATTAATTGCTTTGTTTAATCATCCAGTGTCCACTTGTAAAAGTATGAGAAGAATCCTAGGAAAAGGGAATTGTCTTGTTTTGTTGGTTATCAGTCGGTGAACACTATTTGTGGACTTGGCAAAGTTGTAACAACACGACAAAATGTCACTGAAGAGCTGAACTACAGACCTCAACCTTTCAAGCTGATCTGCTCAGGCAGACTTTTCCCTCTGTCTCCATTTACATGTAACAGTTAATCTAATGCTATATCAAATAAAGTATTTTAGAAAAGGATATGACCAGCATCAACTCTCATGCTATTTTAGATGTCTTTTTCTTGAAATGCACATGATATAATTACTTAATCAGACAGTTAAAAATTCCCCTACAGTTCTTTGACTTAAGCTACAAAATGGATGAGAATAGCAATTTTCCATCTAGTAGTGAAGGGGAACTGAGGACAGTTGCTAACTGAATGTTTTAAATTTAAGTTTAATGCAGGCAAGAGAATTCTCTGTAAAGGTGACATAATAAATCTATCATCATGCCCAAGAAAATTTAGCCATTCTAATAGTTAGTGAATCTTAACAAACATAATCTTGTGTATTAATATCATCTCCAAAAAAGTCCCTTCGTATTAAATCCTTAGAAACAGTTGACCCTTATATTAATTTTATGGTGCAAACTTTTGCCAACAATAAGTTCAAAATGCATAGCACTTTTTCAAAGAAAGAAATCTCAGGGCACTTCTAAAGAAGATTTTTTTTTTTTTTTTAATTAACTGTAGTGTACAATGATAACCTAACAATGAAACATGAGAATTGAAGAAATATTGGATTATATGATTTAGAAAATGGCAGCAAGCTTAAAGAAAATTCACAATTCACCCAATTTAGAGTGGTCATTGGTACGGACTCAGCTTCCACAAAGGTAAGCACACAAATTTAGGCCCCTGTTTCAAAAAAGTACCTATTGACAGTAGACAACTATCACACCCATGCTCATATGCTTGGCTGACTCTGGGCCATAGCTATTTCTGCAGAGAAATCTATTACAGCACATCTAAAGCAACAAGCAAATGACTTATATATTTCTCACTAAGCTAAACCCTCACCAGGTGTATGCCAAGCAGAAAAAAACACCAAAAACAACTGACTGCCGAAAGGAAGTAAAATTATATCACCCTACTCATGGAGCCCTTTCTGACTCACGACATAGAGTAGTTAGATACCACTTGCAAGGAATGCATTTTAGGGAATTCTTTGTGTGTGCAACCAGCAAGGAACCCTCTCCATCCTTTGTATTCCCTATAAAAACAGGAATTTCCTGGCAGTTGGAAAAGCAAGGACATCATTTACAGAGCTTTTCAAGAGAATCCTAGATGGAACTAGATGATCTTTAAGGTCCCTTCCAATCCAAACCATTCTATGATTCTACATCCATTCCTCACTTTTTCCACTTCCCAAGTAGGAACTTCCTCAACCAAAACCTTCATCTTTGGAGACAGCACACTTCAATTTTTTTATCTTGTTAAGAAGCCTTGAATGAGCTCTGCAATAAATCTAAAATTAATATAGACAACCCAAACCACACACGCACAAAAAAGCAACCCAGCAATACTGGCTGATTCAGCACAAACTGGGAAATTAGGTGAATCCTGGAATCTATGTAAAGGCCAAGTAAATTAGTTGATTTATTTTATACAGACTGATGGAAAGATACGTCTTTATGTTCCTGAATGCTGACAAAGCCACAAAAGTCATTACTTAAACCCGAGATTTTTTATACAGAAACTAAATACAGAATGTAAGGGAGGAAAAATGGCCCATATTTAATCAAAACCTAATTTGAGGGTTTCAATGGGAGAAAGTGAAATACAGTTCAAATATATCACTTCACAGCAGAGCTCATGGCTTTAAGCTTTGAAATGCAGCTGAATAACATTTCTCCACAGCAAAATTCAAAGCAAAAGTCGTATTTGGTCCTTCACTAGGACAGCATTAACTCTACTGAAAGCAACGGAAATCTCTGAGAGATACTATATTAAAATCACATTTTCCAACTAATTCGATAAGGAGAAAAAATATTAAGACCTTAATGATTACTTCAAGGCCTCTTTAAGAACTCTGAAAGTCAAAAAGAACTATACAAACTGTGCCATGAATATAAAGTACAAGCACACAGAGCTGAAATAAAAAGGCTGAGACACCAATCAACTAACAAAGTAGTAGAAAAAGACCTTATAAATATACTAAAAGACAAAAACAGAAGAAAATACAAGTTGACTGTTTCACAGGGAAGTTGGTCAGTCAATCATAAGGAAAAGGTTGATATATCAAATAAGTTGAATTGTAACCAGATATTTTAAAAGGGAACAGAAATATTTGCCAAGTTGAGGAAAAAATAGTTTAAGGAATATTTAAAATACATGTACACAGGTTTGCAAGGCTTGATTAAATTCCATCTTGAGAACCCAGTGAACCAGGTGAAACAGTCTCTCAAACTTTAATGGATTTTTCTAAAATTCACAGTGAACTGGAAAGTGTCAGGGGACTGGAGAAGGATAATCTTGGTACCATCTTTAAGAAGGAGAGAAAGAAGGAGCTAGGGAATTGTAGACAGCCTGAAAAGATTCTGGAACATATTACTGAGCAATTTATAAGCACCTCAAGAATAATAAGATGATAAAAAACATATGACATGGATTTGTCAAGAAAAAGGGTTTTATCAAACTGGCATAATTTATTTCTTCGACAGAGTTGCAAGCTAATGGATAACAGGAAAGCAATAGATGTGATAAACATGAGCGGGTTTTTTTTTTTTAAATATTCTCTACGGCAGTCTCGTAAGTACACTAAGAAAATCTGGTCTGCATTAATTCCCTGTTACATGGTAGAACAACTTCTTAAAAAATCTCACAAGTAAAGACTTCACCAGTTCCATGTCAAATTGAGAAAGCATTTCAAACAGACAACAACAGCCAAAAAAACCCTATTTTCTAGTCAATACTTTCATTGACAATGTGAACAATAGGCAACATGGACTGTGAAGAACCGGGAAAACAGAAATTAAACTTTCAGGTAACAAATCTTAAGTGTTGCAAACACTTTGAATTCACCTGTATTTTGAGGCTAATTATGAACATTTGCAGAAATTATTCAAAATCAGAAGCTGAAATTCATGAATACAGGGGTTACACTGTACTCAGAGTGAAGAAATCCAATGTCCAATTATGATATTCAAAACATCTGCCTAAGTTAGGTATATGAAGAAGAAGCAAATTAACCTTAAACTCAGTAAGGAATTACCAAGGCAAAATGCACAGTGAAATATTGAAATTCACCTTCAAATATACTAACTGGAATTTCATCTGTAATATGGGAGTAATTATTTCACTTTACTTACTGCTTTGGGCCCTCAGATAAAAAGAATGTGCTTTGTCTTGGATAATTACTTTAAGAAAGACATAGAGCAACTTGAAAAAGTCCAAAAGAAGACCAACAAAAATATAAACAGGTTTAGGAAAAACTGCTATTTGGGATTAAAGCTTGAAAGATATTTACCTTCTTTGATTTCAACTAGAAAAAAGAAAAAGGAAAATTGTAAGTTTTCAATACTTAGAAGTTGGTTGTAAAATAAATGGCAGTTGAATGTTCTCTATGATGACTCATAAAGAGATCTTTCCATCTGAAAAAGGATTAAGCTCAGATGCTAAGGAATATTTCTGTGACACGAGACATATCTGAATTGTCTTCACACCTTTCAAGGCAAAGGAAGGATTGATCCAGTCTGACAAGACAATATCTAATTAATAAGAGATCTAAACACTGAGCTACTGTATGAAGAAAGAGGATGTTGCAAACCTTCTGCACTGTCTGCTCTAGTGGTCCCACCTAGTAAAGCACATTCAGAGCATGTACCATAGAGAAGGAAAGCTTCTTCCAGGGACCAAAGCAGTACAGGCTATTACTGAGCAGACTAATGAGAAAAATTCAGACTCAGGAAATTTTAATATAAGAACTTAGTCCACTTTTGCACTTTGTTTTATAATACAACCTGAACCACAAATAGGTGGGATTTGGGAGTTTCACATCTTCTGTAAACATACAGTCCAAGCTCCTTTAGCAGTCTAATACACTTTGACGTTATGAGCCCGAGTCTGAAAAACTGCCATATTTTTCAAAATGACATTACATCATCCCTGTTTTCTATGGCCTCATCCATTCATTGAAAGAATGGGTAAAATAGTGTCAGAATCAACAAGAACTTAAGCCTTCAGCAAATGTATCAGTGAATGAAGCTCCATTAATATTACCCAGTTAGAGCAGGTCAGGGTCTAGCATAAAAGACAAGTTTGGTAAAACAGAATATAGCATGAAAAAGAAAAACCTGGTGTCCTAAACCTAATGTCTGCTAAATGGTGAGGGACTGGAGTTTTTATCTTTCACTCCAAATATAGAAGTAAGGTTTGCAGAGACTGGAGTTCATTTCTGTGGAAGAGAAACCTTCTGCCTAAAAGAACATTTAGACAACTGTTTTATAATGAAGCAGGAATAAACTCCACACTATTTAATTTTCCCATCAGCCCCATTTCACCCCCTGACAATCAATTTCTGTTAAAATATTTTAGACATGTTTTACCTGCTGAGAAGAAATTAGGCTTTTGCCCTCACAGCCTTCCTTTTTCCCTACAATTAGAGAAAAGAGTGACAGTGCTCTCTAGCAGGGAAAGTTAACAATCTGTACAATCTAATAGGTTCCCACTGAATGATAATTAACATTACCACATTTGCACTTTAACTTCCCTCACCTAAAGCAACATAAGCAACGACAGTATTCACCGACCTATGCACAAATCCTGAGGCTGACCTGAATACCATAGTACTCTTGCCCACAAAATTTTCCTGCAGTCACTGAGCCTTATTCACTTCTCACTTATACCTTAAAGAGGTTTTAATGAGAAGTGGTGTCCACCAGGACAGTATAGTAGCATCAGCACAAGACGAGAATTAGACATTTCAGGTTTCAGTGTCTCATGTTGCCAAAAATCCACAGTGATATGCTAAGGCTATGTCTTGGAAGACAAGAGAGGACATATAGGTATTCTAAGTGGTATTCATTATCCAAATCAATATGGATTGATCGCTGAAAATCTCTCATTAAGGACTATGATGTTTAATAAACCTTTAGGCAGAGATTCAATACATCTTTTCAGTATTGCTCAAGCCTTTGTTTCTGCCATCCAATAGCTCAATGGTTTCCTAACTTCTGTACTTTATAGGGTTCTACAAAGTGACAGCAGGTACCCCATCTAAACTTAATACAACTTAAAAGGGAAAGGTTGCTGAGCAAGTGAATCTTTTTTGTGTTTTTTTTCTATCACCAATACTTCTTTGTTCCTTCCATTCCAAACAAAAATTTTCATACGTGCAATTTTAAATGTTAAAAAAAATTATCTCTCAGCATATATGTACAGACCAGATAACAAAATTGTTGTGTCTGTCTCCCTTTAACCTCCAGTTGGAGGAATATGACTACCTCTCCTTAATCATATCTCACTCATGCACTTTTTCCATTTAATAAGATTTCTTTGTATCTTATTCTTCACTGCACCCTGTACATACTGTCAGTTCTGCTCCAAGTAGTAAAAGAGATCCTGAAAAATTAAGAGAATAAATTTTCATTTTAAAGGGCAAAAAAATCAAGATTTCCCACATATAGCTACAGTTAAATACCTAAGTAATTGATCTAAGTTTAGAAACAGTTCCTTTATCTTCAGTGAGTTGTGATGTGCCTGCTGCCCCTTATAACACTTCTGAATTACTGTCACATTCACCATGACAGATGTGGGTTATTAGAACTGAGGAGCTGACTACACGGAGAAGGGATTGGGAGCAGACTGGTTTTGATGGAAAACCCAAAACCTACTAGAACTGGGGGGTCAGGTAATGTTTAAAAATTACTTTCTGCCAGTAAAAACAGGACCATAGGAGGTAATTATCTGACTCTATAAAACCACTATGCTTCTTGATTGGACTAACATATGGACTCCATGAGTCCTCCGGACACAAAACCCAGTAAAACTGTGACTCTGATAGAGTCTGACATCAGTCATCACAGGTGGCGTGGAAAACATTCACCACATGGAAGAACAAATCCTGAGTTCTAATCCCAAAGGGTACCAGAAAATCTTTACTTCCTGCAGAAATTCTTGCCAAAGGACATTCAGGTGATTTCCTCTGGACAAACAGTAAACATGATTTTTGGTCCATTATTTTATTAACAAGAAAAAAAATAAACATACCCGAAAGACTATCACAAATGTCTTTCACGTAACAAACTAAGTAGTTCTCAAAAAGAAAATTACACAAGTAGTATTTATGTTAAAGGATAGATCTATAATTTACATTAAAGGATAATTTGTGGAAATCAAATGTTCCAGTTAACCACAGTGTACAAAGGCTGCCCTAGAGTGAACATGCTGGTTTCCACTGCAGTGCCTGCATATTTACTAGCAACTACAGTGCATGGGCATCATTTTGTATTCAACAGCAGCAAAGTTTTTCTACTCTCTATAGATTCATGCAGAAAAACGGGATATTGGGAATTACTAATTCATCATAGTATTGAAACAAAAATAAAATTCTCTTACAAAATTTGAAGAGAAAGCAAAAGCAGATTGATCACAGCAGGAAAACACAGACTGATAAACAGAACCATGACAAGAACCTGCCTCTGTTAAACTGAGCAGAAGAAAAAAGATTACAGACTATCACTGTCCCTTTTCCCCAGTCCCTTTTTTCTCTTTCCTTCTTTGCAGTTAAATTTATAAAAGCCTTTGTTCTGAGATCACACAATGAACTGTAAAGAACTTCAACTTAAAAAAACTCACAGGGTTATAGAATTTTCACCACTGTTTTATTGCTACTTAAAAGATCCAATATTATGAGAAAGGATATAACTTTACGACTAATACCCTCAGTGCAGTCTGAAAACACAAGCATTTCCAAAAATCCAGAGTATTTCACCTGCCAACACATCGAAAAAAAGCCACCAAACCTGATACTCATGCACAGACAGTAATTTGGAATGAGATATCTAATTATTCTTATTCGATTTAATCCTTGTGACAGAGAAATAATGGTCAATTAACCGATAGTGTTCGCTCCCCCTTGAAAGCCTCAGATGCTAGAATGTTCATTCAATGTTTTTTCAATCTCAGAAAACAGAACAATTTTCATCAGTTGGGCTTTTTTTTTTTTCATTTACAGGAAATCTGCTAGCCAACATGGAGTTTTGCACTAGTACACCACATTCATAAAAGATAAGTAAGGCACAACTCTGCCTTTATAACAAAAGTAATTATTAATCTAGGTCTTGTTGTCAGAATGTATTTGTCACTTGATCCTAGTTGTTTACAGAAAGGGAGCAGGCAGGTGCTAGAGCTGTGTGCCTGTTTATGGTAGTAAGCACAATAATGATTTGACAGCAACACTCATCATAATCATTCCTGCCCCTGCTGTCTCACACATATATACAGCCTGCTAGGAACAAATCCTTATACAACAGAAAGCTGAATATGATGCGAGTTGTGACTTTTGGGGAATGTAAAATTATTCTTTCGGGAGTTATTTGGTACTACGACCAAATGTCTGACATTTAACAGATGTGTGTCCACATGGCGAGTCAGTCCAAAAAACCTCTTTGATCAAAATGAGTACATCTTAAACACTAACTGCATTTTACAAATACTTTAGACTCCTGACCAGTTGCAACAGCGCAATTCACAAACTATCTCCTCTTACAGAAACCTTTCCATTGCATATTTTAAAAAGAAACATTGACTGGAAGACAGATGGCTTTTAGTGCAACAATAGATATGCTGTGTTATATATAGATCCAAAATTGATTGGCTTTCTGATGGAAGCAATGTCTGTTTCCTGAACTTACTTTATTCCATGCAGTGCTGTGCTAGATGCCTGCAGCACAGTAAACTATACTCTCCTCTTTAGTGCTTAACTCTGTCTGTACCAATCACTGTGTTTGACATTAAGGAATTCATATCAAAAGCCTTTGAGATGTTCAAAATGTTTCAGGTAAGCTTCTCTCCTGCATTTTTATAGGACAAGATGTGTTCCTTTTTAAAAGATATGGAAAATGAGAGGGTAAACATGGAGCTGTGATCTTAATAAAGGCCACTTTCTCTTCCAAGCTAAAAAGCACAGTGTGAGTGGTTTTAGCAATCTGAATTTCAGATGGTTGAAGGCTATTTGTGAACAGATTAATAATTTTTCCTATATCTTGCTGAGTTATTTATAAGTACATTTCTTCTGTTAATCAACTTTGAAAGCAGTCAAAAATAGTCATTATACTAACTACTCAGAAACGTTTTTATTTTCTACCCAATGGAGAACAACTTACAAATATGTTTCTTTACTCAGCTATCTCTGCCTCTAATTCCTACAACTAATGGCCGAGATGCACTGACAGAAATGCAAGAGCCAAAAGCCCAGCAGTCCTGCCCTGCTTTGCATGTCTAGGCTTTGACAGGCCAGGCTATTTCTGTATTTTATTACCTATTATTACAGCATCTTTACATTTGACCTGTAGGTTGCAACTACGAAATGTGGTACATATCAAGGTACACTAGGTTATTGAACTTTTAGTACAGTAGAAACAAATGTGACTTAATGCAATAGTTTGTTTGCCATTTAAAACAAGTGCCAATCTTTTAAGTGTTTTAACTTACAATCACTTACAAGTAGCAGGTGTTTTGCCTGCAGATGAAAAGAAGATAGTTTCTTAAGAAGCTATAAAGCCAACAGTAAAGCTATTTTATGAAAAATATATATGAATTTTGTAGAATCGGTTATGTTTTATCATAAGAGAGAGGGAACTTGCATTACTCTGTGCTCATAAAGAGGTATTTAAATTTATAATGCATGTCTGTTATTCCTTAGGTAATGCTGAATTTGATCCATTGCTAAGAGCCAAATACTGTTAGAGACAGAATTCTCATTCTACTCAATAGGCTGCATCATAGTCTTTCAGGGGGTGCCAAATGGGCACAAATATCCTTGAACCACAAGAGATGGCACTGTCACTGCTGCCAACCAGAAGTATGACCTGCAGGTTCAAAGCAGTAGTGATGTCTGGAAAAAGCTGAACTAAAGCATCAAGAGGCACTCTACATATTTTTATTTTAGTAACATAATGCTTAAGGACAGGGAATAATCACCAGAAACATAGGTTTGATATAAGCTAAGACCTAGCAACAGCATATCTTAGAATTATTTCTATTGGAATGGCTAAATATCTGGTTTCAAAAATTGGTTCTCCAACGGAGAGGACAGAGATTGTGGATTTAAATCAGTAGGCGTCTAATTGCAAAGCAAATAGTACTTATATCAGAAAGACAATTGCCACTCAGAGCAGGTAAGTGCCACTAGATCCCCTTTGCATAAGAACATCACTTATGGGTATTTTTTTCCTTTCCTATAGGTCTCCTTTTCACAGGATTAATATCCAAAGCTTCCTTTTCTTTTCTCTTTCTGCAATGTAAAGTTGCACTACAGATTCATGAGCATTTAATTCGCACTTGCAAGAGCCATGCATATTGATTGAAGTCAAAAGCAGACAATTCCAGACAAGTACAGAAAAAGATAAAGGACCAGTCCTTTGTCATAAAGGTTACAGATCACAAGGCTTTAGTGGCTTTGATATTTTTCTTACCTATAAGTACGTAAAATATTCTCATCCTGATGAATCAGTTTGTGATCTTCTTGCATTGTAAGACAGCTCATGGAATCTGACATATTCTTATACGATTTGCCAAAAAACATATCTTTAATAATTAAAAGGAACTACCTATCATTTTATTAGCCTTATATAGGTGTTCTGGCATGTACTCCATTAATAATAATGTAGTAATATTATATTGAAAGGAAACTGAAATCAGGTTAGGAGCACAAAAATGGATGCCTATATACTAAAAATTGAAATAAAATGTAATGTCTAATGAGCAAATCTAAACGCCTTTTCTGTGATATCTGAAATATTCCCACTACTTCTCTCAAATCAAAACTATGGCTTTTATTTTGAGAAGGCAGTGCAAGAACAATTTTTCTGCTCCTTGCTTCTCCTCTCTTGCTCTTCTTTTTCCTACTGTTAACTTTTTCTATCCTCTATCTTTATTGTCTTTAGTTGTGCCCATGGGAGTTAAGTTGTAGTGATTTTTATACTTTGCCTAGGAGACAGAGAGATTTGTGGTCATTCTTATCTACTTGGATAATAATTTCCAAAGCTTTGGCTGTGTTTCCAAGCAGGCCTTGTCTTCTGCCCTCTCAGGCTTCACCCTTGAGGTTGACAGCTTCATAATTCCTGAGGAACACAGCTGTCAAGAGAGGTTGTAGTCACAAAGAGAGTTTCTCAGAGGTAACATGTACCAATTCAGTGAAGGACTTCTAAGATTAACACCATGACCTTGAATTTAGTGTAGCATCCTGTGAGGACTCAGAATCGTGAGATGAGTATCAATATGATGTGTTCTAATGGGCTGGCACTTTGAAAGAAGCGGGATGCTACATTCTCAAATACTTGAAAACTGTTTCGGTCTTCATCAGACATACACTCTCATAGATAAGAGCTTGCATAATGCCAAAGTATTGCAGGTCAGAGTGTCACTAAGAATTTACTCACTCTCTAATGTAAGTATATGAACAGTAGTATTAGCATCAATGACCTTAGTTGTGCTTGGAGGAATCCATACACTTAAAAGCATTGCTGGAATGGCACAGTATCCCTCATTTTTGCAGATTCAAAGAGGCAGAGGGAGTGAGGATAGATTTTCTATTTGATACACAATTTCTGATCAGCTGTAGGTGAAAAAAATGTATTTCTTATTCTGTCATGAGCTCTGTATGTAGTGGTTTGAGACTAAAAGATTAATTTCCCAGTCTGCAGAGCAGTTTGACAAACAATAATAGATTCATTTTGCAGAGGACATACTGGACCTTGTTTTACCAGCACTCTCTTTGACATGCTTGTGTTCAGCTCCAGGCAGCTGTCTTCCACGCTGAGATGGAAATCAGCAGGAAGCCACAGAGTTGGCAGAAGCAAGTCAGATGTAAAACTGTAGTCCTGCCGAAAAGACAGCTGCTACACCAGTCATTTCACCACCAACATGTGATGACAGCTCCAGCCTCAGCATTTTATGTAGTCACAACAAAGCATAAGGAAAGAAGCAATACCATAATAAAGGTAATAAGCACAGAGAAAGCCCAAGGATTAAAAGCCAAAAGAACAAAACAACTAAAAATCCCCAAACACACTGATGCAACTGGTCTCTTTTCTTGAATACCATCCTTGAAATTGCATAACCACAGACAAGGACTGACTTAAAAGTGAGCTTGGAAGCCACAACTGTAACATAAATAGGCAAGTACAGATGAGACTTTCTCCATTTTGCCATTCCACCTTCCAGAAATCACGTTTCCAAGATTTTATAAGTTGAAAGTTTCATCATTGTAAAACCTGAGTATGGGTCCTGTGAAAAAAATCTTCATTTCATATGAATCAAGTCATTGATATTGTCAATGGACTCTCCTCTACTTCATATATTGAGAGAAACTGAGAGGTATTTTCCCTTTATTGACTTTCCTGTGTCTATCTCATTTGTAGCAACATATACTACCAACTCACCCTAACTAGATCATTTCGAAGGCACATGCTTCAGAGTATAGACAATACTTGGGGTTTTATGAAAAGCTCTTTACATTATCTAATTAAGAATAGCATGTGCTTATTCAACCAGTTATTTTAAGAAGAGACAGTGTCTGTCGGCTTAAAGAGGACTTTGCGGGGCAGGGAAGACAATTGGTTCATTTGTTAGATTTCTTTCTTTTAAAATCACAGGGGAAAATTCACAATACTAACCAGGATGGTGTGACCCCAGATTGTGCATCATGACCAAGAGATCTCCCAGTACTTTAGGAAGATTTAACGACAAAAGCTCTTCTGTTTATTCCCAGAATTTTACTAAAAAGTGTTAGGAGAAAAGGTGTTTGATGTGACTACTTGGAAAGAACATCCTACATATTAATGATCTTGAAATAGAAATCCTGAAATATGTGGTTGTATCTCTTGTGCCCACTTCAGATACGGGCTGGGCCATATTCTGTCTTGAAAATGTGATACATACAAGATCCATGCCTAATTATCATTTGCACCCGAAATACACTTCCCCTTAGGAAAGAATATATGATTCTAGTTCTCAAAGATCATGACAAGTATTCTTGCTTTATATAAATCTGCATAAAATTTTCCTAAAACAATATCTTTAAATATAACATTTAATAGCTGGTATGATGAGTCAGTTCTAAACATAAATTCAAAATGCCTAATGCTAAATATGCAGATCTTTGCTTAGTCTCAGTAATTTCAGAATGCATTTGTGAATCTATCGAAAGCCATAAGCCTTGGCTCTTTGTTTCTAGATATACCCAGAAACAAATATCAAGAGTTTAAATTTTCCATTTAGGTCATGGCAGAAGTGTGAATTGTTGCTTTTTTCCCCCATAAGAGATTGACACAAAAGTCTGATACAAAGTTTCTTGTTACAAAAGGGATTATTTTATCTATTGACAAGAACTGAGGGAACTTGGTGACAAGAATTTCAGAGGGAAAACTGGTAATAAAGGCAACACTGAATTCTCTAAGAAAACACAGACTAATCATGGATAGATACATTACATGATATAGAATAAATCTCTTTTTATACACAGGAATAATATAGACTGGACTTCCAGATTTATCTCATTAGAGGACAGACATTTTTCTTTAATATGCACTGGCTACCTCCTTAAGCCGAGTCACTTTTTGGAAAAGAAATGTCTAACAGGCATCTTTAACCAGGAGATTTTCCTAAAGTTAATAAATTAATTTACCTCCCGGTAGATCTTGGGAATCAACTCTATCTGAATTTACCTGAAGGCCATATCCACTGCCCAACATAACCAATTGTTTACTAGAGCTAGGCCACTTCTTCCCAACAGTACAATTCAGAAATACTGTATGCACAACTTCCCTGCCACTTACATGTGTTGGACACTGTCTTCAACTACTTTTTAAACTATTTAAAGCCAATCTCAAATCATTTCACAGTTTGAAGAATCTGTAACAAAATAGGGTCAGATCTAGACTGAAGCATCATGAATCCACCATAGTAATAATATTATAAATTATAAAATTCATTAAATATATGAACACATACAATTTTGTTTGCAGCTGCACTTAGAGCCTATTTTAAAATCTTAGTTAGACACTGAGTAAAATAAAAATATTTTAAAAAACCCAACCCTTGCTATGATACTATTTCTTAAAATGTCCTAACCCAGATTACTCCACCCCACCAAATTCAGTACCTCTACCCTGTTTTCTAGGACATCAAAACCATTGTCTTTTTCAGAAAGACTAGCAAGTTTATCTGTTTAAGAAAACCTCATCATCACTCTACTGCTCCTTCTCTCCTTTCTACATCAACTGACCCCACTCCCAGCAAAATTCTGCATCAACCTTTCTTTCCACCTTACTAAGGGATACCTCTCCTAACACCTGCTATTGCAAAGACATTTGGAAAGGAAATGGGAAATAGAGAACAGCAAAATTTTTTGCACTGAAAGGCTTACCCATGCAAAAGTGGTAGTATATTTGGCAGTCATCTGTGGGGCTTGTGTTTAGAAAATGTGAGAGGTCTGTTTACAGAAGCACTTTCTCCTGCACTGTGGATAAATGGTTATTTCCTCACAGAAGCTTTGTGAAACATCCAGCAAATACCTTGACAGGTAAGAAAAAGCCCTCAAGTTTCCCTAGGCTGTCCTATTTCTAACAAAACTGCTTAGCCAATTCATTTATAGATCATATACCATTCAGTTGCTTTCATCTTGTAATCTCCTGAAATCAGAACATCAATCTGCAAGCAAATTTGGAATAGATATAACACAGTTTGAACTTCAGTCACAAAAAGAGGATGTTGCTCTGTTAATCTCAAAGGATTGGCATAGAAATTTTACCACATTTTCTGATAAAATCCATACAGATTTAAGGTCGAGTTCTGGATTTAATTGAAGTAACCTTTTGTACAATCTAGCTTTAATGAAGTGCAATGAAGTTAAACTCCACAGGGGCCATTAATCTGAAACACTCCATTAAAACAACTACAAGGGGAGTTTTTAATAAACAGTGTGAACTAATGCCCATGTGGAAAGGTAATTGAGAGGGAACTGGTGTCTGGGCCAGATTGTTATTAAATCCTTATCACAGGTAAAGCTGAAACCCTAAATGGTAAGCTGCCATGTGATTTATAGTGACCTTCTCTTCTCGGCCTTAAAGAAAAGACTATGTTTAATAATAAAAAAATCCTGTGACTAAGCTATAAAATAACAGAGCAATTACTTAGAATAATTTATACAGTGCAATAGACTGACCTTGCTCCAAGCATAAAATCTACAAAATAACTTCTGTAATAAAACTGTGAGCTACTAAAAGGACTAAAGGTTTAACCATTTTTATTGTGCAGAACCTGAGGGTACTATAAATATATATCACACTCATAATAGGAGACCTTAAAAAAATTCATAATTTTTTAATCTAAAAAAAAAACTTCTCTGAAGTTTGGTAGGGTTTTGCCATACTGCAGGGATGCCTATTGTCTTATTTTAAGAAATGTTATTGGGCCACTAAAGTCCATACTTTCCAACATAGTGTACATTTAGCAGCTGAACCCTGTCTAAGTCCAGTCTTACAGGAAACAATGCAACAAAGGAACAGAAGATTGCATCACAGACCAGTTTGGTTTATAGCAGTATAGAATATACTTCTAAGAACAAACCACATACTGTTTTTAATCTCTTGAAAGGTAAGATAAGAACAGATACTTGCTCCAAAAAAATGTATACAAAAGACTAAATTGTATATGAAAACTGTAAAAATATATTTAAAAACATTTCAAAATAATTTTCTGTAAAAATGTGAATGGAGATTACTTCAAATCAAAATGACAAAAAGCATGGCCTCAGAGCAAATTCTAAGTGTATCTAGTATACAGAAACTGACTACCTGTATACTTTTTCTATATTTCAAGTGTGGGCATTTTCTGTCTAAATGACAGGATTGGGATTTGTTTTGTGACCAGACACACAGTAAGCATAAGAGTACTACAATGAAATTTGCCAGGGTCAAGCACAATCAACAGCAGATTACTTCAGCTAAAAAGAAAAGTAACCACTTTTATTTTCAGTCTGGCAATAATCCAGATTATAGCAGATGCCATCCAGAAGGATATAGGCTATGCACAGTGTAACTGAAAGACAGAAATTGCCAACAAGCTCATCTCCTGCATGATAAAAAGCTGCTATCTTGATTAATTGGATCCTGGTTAATTTGGCAATGTGCCTAGGGTTAGTACACTCAGTTACATACGAGTCATGCTGCAGTCCCGCTGTTGCTGGGCACCTACCTCTTCACCGCAAAGTGCTATCTGTGACTTCAGAAAAGAGGAAACAACTCCAGGAAGGCAAATTGCAATCTATGGGCAAAACTACTTGGAAAAAGTATACCTGTCTACTTATTCAGAGATACCAATCCATTTCCAGTGGGTTAACATGTGCTCTTTTATGACTGTTTGCCAAAGCACATCTTAACACTCTTATTATTAGAAAAAATATTTTTGGTAGATTTAAATCACATATTAGGAAGAAATTCTTTACTGTGAGGGTGGTCAGATACTGGAACAAGTTGCCCAGAGAAGCTGTAGATGCCCAAGCCCCTGGAAGTGTTCTAGGCCAAGTTGGATGGAGCTTTGAGCACCTGGTCCAGTGGAAGGTATCCCTGCCCATGGCTGGGGGCATAGAACAAGATGATCTTTAAAGTCCCTTCCAACCCAAACCATTCTATAATTCAAAGATTCTATGATTCAAATATTGTTATGAGCATGCACATGTATGTTATAAATACTATAAGCAAATCTGCACTTGTTCTGTTTATTGGCACCCGAAAAATATAGCCAAAAAATACCATAAGTGGAAATTTGGCTTATGAAGAAATTACTTCAGTGTTATTTTATCCTTTCTCAGAAGGAAGTGAGTGGTTCCTATGTCTTTGTACTTTATTTTAAAAATAGAAATATCATTTAGTTACATATTGGCAAGTGGACAACTCTGTCATTTTAATATGGGCAAAAGTGAAAGCTCTGTTTAAAAGGCCTGGAAAGAGATGTACTTCAACATGTGAGTAAAGTCAAATATATTATTTAAGTACATTATTAAGTAGGGATGAACTGAAGCATGTCTTTAAACATTTCACTGAACTGTGTCTGAGAAAGGACTATTTTCAGCTTCTGCCTTATGATTTTGCCAAGGCTAAATCCCAACAATGAAGCCATTCCAAACAATTAAATGTGCTTAACTGTACTGCTCTCTTTCCTCAGCCGGCCAATGTTTGTATTCCAATGGAGCCACTCCAGTTCGTATCAGCTCAGTACCTGCCTCAACATCTGATTGGGAAGATTCTTACTTAATAGAAACCAGGAAAAATAAATCTATTGAGGTCTTTGAACACAACTGAACTACATTTCATAGGGAAATGCCCTACAGCATAGGGAGTTTTGGTCAAAAGAGCATACTAGTGAAAATATTGTCTCTCCCCAAAATGAAATGTTCTTTCCTTGTAATTTCAGAAAATAATGTTTGAATTTTTCAACTTAAAATGATTCAGTTATTTAAAAGTTTTAAGAGATTGTCATGAACAGATAATATTTCATTTCTCATGAACTAAAGGAATTCAATGTTACATCTTAAGGTTGCTATTTTTGAATTCTCTGATGCAAAATTATTACTTTCCCAGCTCTTAGTCCTGTCCCCTCACCATGTATTTTCCTACCTTATTTCTTTACCATGACTCTAAAGAGCCTTTGCACCCCCGACATAGCTTTACTCAACAATGGGGA
This sequence comes from Oxyruncus cristatus, assembly GCA_013399855.1. Classification (NCBI taxonomy): domain Eukaryota; kingdom Metazoa; phylum Chordata; class Aves; order Passeriformes; family Cotingidae; genus Oxyruncus; species Oxyruncus cristatus. The sequence goes on along the minus strand of VXAY01004928.1, from coordinate 508,045 downwards.
GAGCACCTGGCAGTCCTTGCATTGCTGTGTAGAGAAGGGATCTGCAGAAAATCTCAGCTGTTTCTTCTTTGGAGAGTTGCAGGAGTTGTTTGGGATACTGTCAGCAAATGTTAAGAATCCTACACTGTCAGCCCAAATACTGGCTTGACATTGCTTTATTAGGAGTTATTGACTAAATCATTATCAGTTGTCTTCTTCAAAGAGAAAAATCAAGCTCTTTTCCCATCTTTCTGATAGGACATTTCCTAATAGGTATGGATGGTATACTCTAGCTGTATGGCAACACACACACACACAAGCCCACTACATCTGCATGTACAAAATATCTTTAAAAGTACATTCATAATGGTGGCCATGTGTGCATCCATACAAACAAAACATGCAAACACATAGATTTCTGTCAGCTTTAAAAAGGTATGTTATTTCCTGAGCTTAGAGCAAATAGCAGGCTCCTGAGGAATAACAATGCCTAGTCAGAAAGGAACATACTGACTATTCAGAACAATTTAGATATCTGCTGTTCTGCAATTGCAGTTTCCTCCCAACACACATGTAATTCTTTTACCATATAAAATTCACTGCCCCTTAAAACAGGGAAAATGACCTAAGTTTCAGTATAAACCTGGCTGTCAGGAAGCTCCCAGGACAGATGAATGGAAAATGCATAAAACCCTCTTCCTCTTATAAAATCCCACTGTTCCATTTCTGAAGGGAGCTTGGCCTCTTCAAAATGGTTAAGACAAAATACAAAAAGAACATCTCATTTTTTTGGCAACCTGCAAAATTATTCTTCTGACCCAATTGCAGAACACAATGATGTTTTATTTTAAGGGAATGTCCCAGCTGAAGCAAGGGTGGCTCATGCAATTCATCACCTGCAAGCTACCTTTGTAAGTGATGCACGCCTTCCAATTCTGCCCTGTCATTTGAAGGACTTACATCCTCTTATAAACCCCAACAAAGGATTTCATTCACCTTATGATATTTTCATCATAGAATCATAGAATCATTAGGATTGGAAAATACCTCCAAAAACATAAAGTCCAACCTTTGACGGACTACCACCATGCCAACCAAACCATACCACTAAGTGCCATGTATAGTCATTTCTTGAACACTTACACTCCACCTCCTCCCTGGGCAGTCCTTCCAATGCTTAATCACCCTTTCAGTGAAGAAATTCTTCCTGATGTCCAATTTGAACCTCCCTTTGTACAGCTTGAGGCCATTTCCTCTTGTCCTATTGCTATCTGCCTGGAAGAGGCCAGCCCCCACCTGGCTACAACCTCGTTTCAGGTAGTTGTAGAGAGCAAACAGGTCTCCCCTGAGCCTCCTCTTCTGCAGGCTAAACAAATGCAGCATAGCTCCAAAAATGTGTAACACCTGTAAATATGTGCTGTTCAGTAATGCTTTTTCAGAATACAGCATAAAATGAAAACAGTGAAAAGAGAAGAAAAATAAAGCTTTATCTTTACTGCCCTCTTCAGGCTGCAATAATTTTGGGTTTGTTAAGCAACATACCCTTCAATGAAGCAGCTCCTCAGAGATGTAATGAAATGTTTTGTTTAATCTGTGAATCTTGCCTAAAAGAAGATGTTTGATTTAGGCTGATAAAGGAGAGTGAGTCTACGGGTGTAGAAAAATCAAAAAACTTTTTGGTGGCTTCATCAGCTATATGAAGCTGTCACAGTTGCACGTAATTGAGCAATTCACAGTGAAACAAGCTCTTAAGCTTTTTCAGAACAGCAAAAACTTGGTAGTATTTATATCAAACAGCTGTTCCACAATTTAGAAGTGTTTGTAAAGGACAGAAAGCTGGAATCAAGCATTTAGTAAATATATCATTTTTCATCTAATACAAAGTTTACATTTCATATTAATTTTAACCATGTAGCATAATTTTCTTTTACAAACAAAAATTTCCATATATACTGTTTTTCTCACAGCATAAGTCCCTCTATTTCTTTAAGTTCCAAATAATACTCTTAACTTTTTCCAAATGTGGCTCATCTCATATTTCTTAAAGTATTGCTTATTCTCTGATCCAGTATGTTGAGGTAGATGGAAAGCTACTCTTGAATTGGAACTAATTCCTAAACAATCAATTCACCCAATTTCACAAAAAATAGGTATTTTATGATTTAGAAATATTCTAAATGCCAGGATTATTCTTATCCATTTCCTTTAAAATCATTAAAACTGCATTTTTTTGTGGCATTTCAGAATTTGGACTTAAAATCCCAGCATTGGCCATACAAAAAATGTAGCAGCACACTATGCCTTGTGCATAAAGACTTTGCTCTTATTTTGTATATAACAACTAGAGCAAAATCCTTGAGACTTGTCCACTAAATTCAAGATGTCCATCATATCCAGCCCCTACTAACGTAGCCACACTTTCTGAGATATAATTCACACTCCAAACTTCATCATGGTATTCTGGCACCAAGTCCGTATTTTGAGCAACAACAGCACCCATCTTTTCTGTTTCTCTTTCCTTAATTCACTCCACATTTATTCTGGCTTCTTGACAGGATTTTGGGCTAACAACTTTAGTTTCCTGCAAGATTTACTTTTGTTCCACCTTATTTATCTAAAGCTCTCTTCCAGCATTTCCCCTTTCCATGTTCCTTCTTGCCCTTCTGGCATTATCCTTTTCACTGCTCTTAACCGTGTTTTAAAAAATTTTGTCCTTGTTATCTTGATTACTCTCAACATGTAGAGTCTGAGTCTGCTACTTCTAGAGTCTAAGTAATCTAAGGGGAGGATTTGGCCAATATAAAATGGCCTTAGTCCCTTGAATTCTTTGAGTATGAGGTACAAAATGAATATGTAAGATGTATATTATCATAATGTTTTCTAATATATACATAATATGGAAATAGCACACATAACAGATGCTCTTCTAATAATCATAAATACAATCCACTTCTGGCATAAACTCTGAATAGTTGTGTGTTTGCTCCTAAGTAGTGAGATCACAAGTGTGCAAGGATTTGACTTGCATTACACATAACCTTGGCTTTTTGATTATTGCACATTCTTATGAAAACTGGATTTTTTTTTTCTGTCACTGTGTAGAGCAGGAAAGGGTTAAGAGGTCATGGAGAGTTGGGATTTAGAGAAATCAGAGGTATTTGGATAAAAACAAACAAGTACGCAGTACTGTCATTGCTTTGTGTTTCCCAGTATTTCTGTCTATTCAGCCTGGTTACTTCAGACCCTAACCTGCAAAGCATTTAACTTTGAGCATATAAACAGGTTTAATCACATGCTTAAAATTAAGCACATGCTTTGGTTTCATATTGAACCAAGCCCTATGACCCTCTGACTGACATAAATGGATTAAAATATAATTGTATTTCCATCAAAGACGTGCAAACAATTACAGGCTCCTCAAAACAGATACTTTTTATATTTGCTCTTGAAGACTGTTCATCACTTTGGTGATGATGGTACATGAAAGTGTGATGGTACATTCTCAGAGTGACTGAGGAAGCAAATTATCAGACAAGGTTGAATCAGTTAAATAAAAAATAATAGTGCTTTACTATATTTGCTAGCTAGCATGTGTCTACTTACAGAAAAAAACTTATCATCCACAATACATCTTACTACATGTGCATGTGTTTATACATACTTATAGTTCCTGTATTTCTCTTTTGCTGTTTTAATTCAGTTTTCAAAACATGCCAGACAAGCAGATACAAACAGGACCTTGTTTGATTTGATTAGGCTAGAATGGAGAGTTTGATTTCTTTCCAAAATTTTCCAACAGTTGACCTGAAATGCATCAAAGCAATTTCCATCTCTTTTGTTTCTATCAAGCTGTCCCAATTTCCTAATTTCACCAGATCCCACAGTTGCCATGTCTTTGAAGTTTATTTGTTGTTCATGGGGTTTTTTTTCTTTCCAGTGATTAATTTAACAGACACTCAGACTGAGAGTGATTTTGCATTAGTCTGTAATTTATTCTACTTGAGAATCTACACGCTCAGGCAGAAACACTGTATTTTATAATTTAAGCATGTGGAGATCAATATGTAAACATCTCTGGCACTGAGTACTGCAATGGATCACTAATCACCATATTACTTGATGTCTACTTAATGTTTCTGTAATGTTACTAATTGCAGTGTGAACATGCAAAAATACAATTGTGAACACACAAAATTATGAGGACTTTAATATGCTTTGACTGTAGAACAGTGCTAGACCTCATGTGCTGAAAGACTTTGAGATTATGAGATCCTGAAGATTTTAAAGGTTACACTTCCTGTCTAACCAATACTGTTCAATTTATCATTGGTATTGTTTCACACAATCAGTCTTGGTTTAAGAAGAAATACAGTGAAAATGTTACCAAATACTAAACCAAAAGTCATTCACTTTTAATTCCTTTCACCACCTGCCTACACAGTCATTAGCTTTGGCAGGTAATGACATTCATACAAATATTGCAAAACATGTTTTCATAACTTGGTATTTTCCTTAGAATTTTTTTACAAAATGAAGAGGAATAGGTCAGGGAGAATTGGCCAAGAAATTGTGCAGCAGCCACAAAGTATTTCTTTAGTATCAAAATTCAGGCTTTTCTAAACCTTCTTTTGCGACAGCATTTTGTTTGCTTACAAGCCTAAGTAGGACACTAACAGGCAAATCCTTTTCTTCACATCAAACTTCAGGCTTGGCACATGGATGGTAAGGCAAATGTTTCCTGAGAACAGAATTTCCATTCAGACCAACCTCCAAACTATAATTGCAATTCACAGGGGTGCAGGACAACCGCCAGAACGTGGGGGACTCTAATGGCCAATGTGCTCAAGCCGAGCCTTGCCGTAACACCCTCGTCTTTACTGAATCCAAAGGGCCACTGTAGAGCCACATCAACACACAACTTTTGAGATTCTGTTCAATCAGATGAGGCCCCAGAAAGATTTTCTTCCTGGCACTTGGAGCTATGCTAATCGGGAAATTTGGCATTGAGAGCGGAGTAGAAGGAATTCCACTTCATAAAACAAACTAAGTAAGCACAAGGGAAAACTTCCCAAGCAGGAAAACCTCTGACATGCAAAGAAAAGTTTAGGGGGGGTTTTAAGCAAAACAGGCAGAGAGACTTCAAAAAAAAAATGCTATGTACCAGTCCAAAACTGTGAAAATGTGTTACTATTTTGATGACCACCATATTTAAAAAATCATGACAGACCATCATGTTCTCAACATTGCAATAGTGGTGGCACATGTGGCTTTCCTGTTATTGTTTGTCTGATGCAGAATTCAAAGCCATTAATCTATCTTTAATAATACTATAAAGGTTATTGACATTAGTGGTTCACTAAATGATACTAGAATACTTAATGAAGAAGAGGAATTGTTTTCAGAAGCAGACAGACATACTTTGATGATGGCCCACAACTCCTTGTTGACACAGACATAAACATGTCAAATGCTCTAAGCTTTTTAATTTTAAGACTTCCCTGTTTCTTAGGGCCATGTCTACAAAGTGATACATAGAGATACCTGATCTAGCTTCAAATGCATTTATTAGCAGACTTGACAAGACAGTGTTCAAAGTTTAAATTCTTTAGTTGATCCTAAATCTTGAAGACAAGTAGTTGTTTTCACTTTGCTCTTGTCACTTCCTCTGCTGGTGTCTCTGTCATTTCTGGGAACTTAGCATTACTCTGTGGCAATATTTACAACTGAAATCACAAATGCAACAGGAACAAATGTACGTACAGATATTTTTCAAGCATAAATTACCCTTTAGTGTCAAAAATGTCCAATTATTCAACTGTAAAATAGGTAATTTATTCTTTTCAGACCTCATGTGCAGTCCAAAATATAAAATACAGTCTCCTAAATGTAATGAAGAAAGCATTTTCCCCACTGTGGTGGCAGTGACATTGTTGGTGAGCTTCTCAACTGCAACCATTGCACTACTGAACACAAAGAAAAAGAGATTACTTTTTGCCTTTGCCTTATGCAGAGCATTTAAACTCAGTCATACTGAGTTTGGTTAATAAAACAGCTAATATCTATTCTTTTTAGTTTCTACAGTACCCTTTGTTAATATCACAACCCACCGTGGAATCATCATTGTAACACATATTCTTTACCACTTTTATAAGTCACAGCTGTTTTGTGCAAAAGGTTAAACCTGACACTTGTAGACACCTCATTTTTAAGATAGGAAAACACATTGAAGACATTACCACCTCCTCTAATCCGCTGACATTCCTAGGCCACTCTCCTGCACTGCCTTTCTTTTCGCACTTCTCTTACTTTAATGCAGCTTTTAGAGAGAACAAAAAAAAAATTTCCATACTTTGACATTAACAAATCTCTCCTCACACCTCACACCTCTTCACTTTCAACTGCTCCTTTTTCCAACTAAGCTAAATGTCAGTGGGAACTTCTTTCTCTGCTTACCAGATATGCCTTACTGCTCTCTTTTCTGATGACTTAAAGAATAGTCCTTAGCTCAAATGTGACTGATTGCCCACTGCTTTGAAACAACAAGTCATCATTCCTTCCAAGGACTATCTTCTCAGGAACATTGTATTTCCTTGATCAGATGGTCACTTTAACCCTCTGATTCTTTCTGCAACCTTTCCTTATGGCTCCACTAGCAAGACAAACTATTGTGTTCATACACAGCATCTCCCAAAGCTATCTCTAGAATCTCACAGTCCACATTCCAGTTTCTTGATCTGACCTGCAGAAATCCAAGTCCAGTTAGCCCCTGGCTGACAAATGAGCCTGATATTGATAAACATTGACAGATACACATTATTGACAGTTTAATTTGCATTTGCAGAAGAGAAAAACTAATCTTTCTTTTGTCAAAGACTGTTTTCATCAGAGAAGTTTCCCAAGTCATCATACTGGGAGATATTCAACTCGTATATGTTTAAACACAGGAGTCTCTAAAGGACAGAAAACAGAATAAAACTTTCTGGTTTTGCTACATCTTAGATACTTTGAGTCTCTTGAAAATGTAAGCATATATTCTAACATAAAGTAGGGGATACAGCACATGTCTTTTAGGAAAATACTCAGACTCAACAGCAAAGATTGAGAAGAATACAATCTAAATTGTTTACATTTTAATTGATCTGGATATTCCAATTATTCAGCCTGCCAGTTTGATATTGCACAGGACATTCTGCAACACCCCAACATCCTAAGACAGAAATGTCTGCTCTTTTGCTGGTGTCAAATCCCCTCTTGCTGATCCCATCTGCTGCTGTAAGTGACATTTCTGGCAAGTGCTGTTCTAGATTAATCTCTTGCAAAACCCATCTGCCTTTTCCCCAAAGAACATCAAGTGCTTCCTGCTGCCACTCAGGGGAAAACAAGGTAAGAAAAATTTCTCTCCTCCTCAGCTAAATGAGTGCTAAAATTATTGAGGCTCTGTTTTTAGTCCTATACACTCTCAGTTTCCTGCATGTCTGGATAGATGTTAAGATACACAATACTCCCAGGTTCATCTGTGTTTTATTGTCTACATTAGATTTAGGTATTCAGGCATCTCTAGATTTAAATAAAAGGAAAACCACTAGTGTTACCTAAGTCAACTTCACATCTTATCTAATTTTTGCCTCTAAGCTTCTTTGGAAGAAAGATCTTTCTCTGAGTTTCCTAAAGGATTTCTCTATGCCAAGTGATGTCAGTGAAAATGAACTAGAAAAAGAGCAATCAAGTAACTTTGTCACTACATTACTTTTATTTCTATGAAAGGACCAGAAGGTTTGTGTTAAGCAGTAAAAGAGCCACTTTCCTTTAGCACAAGCAAAATCCAGTATTTGGACCACTAACTGACTTTTAGAGACATCATATCAGCCTTCATACACAATGCCACCATCTAGCCCTTCCATTACCTTTCATTCAGAATAAAAGGAAAGCTATCTATTTCTTGAAACCTGACTTGCCTGAAGATGCACTTAATAGAGTTTGCTATAATGGGCATTGGCTTCCTGCTTTGCAGGGAACAGAGCTATTCCCAGTTATACACCTTTTATGCTTAGAAACCCTGTAAAAAGATGATCTACTGAAATGTGTCTACGTGCGTGCAATATGGTAAAAGAATTCCAATGTAAACGCATACAGAGAGAAATATCAAAGATCCTTAAAAAGCTGAGGAGTTTTTGTTCATATTAATACATATTTTTACATTTATTACATGCAAAATTCCATTGGTATCTGCAAAACTAATTTCATACATAGTTTTCAGCTATGGATCTGACTTCTTAAACACCAGTGGGAAGGGAGGCAAAAAAGGTCTAATGGTCCTTGGCACATCTGTGCTCCTCCTTTGTTCCTTAACAGAAAAAATAAGAAGCATTAAAAAAGGAAACTTTCACTGCTTGCTCAAATTTAGTTATATTCATAATTATGGTAAATGTACCAGAAAGGTTAAGTTCTGCGAAAGAAGAGCAAGATTCTCTGTTTGAATCAAATGCAACACTTTTCTACAGATTCCTAGGTTGCCATTAGAAATACTCTTCACCATTTTGCATATCTCTATACTCTAAGAAATATTACAGGTATCCCTGTGACAAATTCAATGATGCTTATATGGACATTTGAGGTGAGTCAAGACATGCAGATTGATCACTCCAGTCAAAGTGCTAATAAAGAAGAACCTTGACTCAACTGCATCGCTAACAATTCATCTGCATCAAAGCAGTGGAGAAAAGAATTCCTAAGTCTTTCAGAAGAATAAAATACTGCTGATTGCACTTAATCCCTCTATTTTCAGGAGCAAACACAGGCTGGTGGACAAGCATTTAAAACTCATGAATCCCTTAATATTTAGGAGAAAAAGTCCTGCTATCTGGAATGATTTTTAAATCCTGATGTCTCAGGAGAGCTTAATACCAGAAGCTCCTGCACTTGTTCTTCCTGTATTATGTTCTTAATTCGTGCTAAGTATCATCCACAAACTTCTGGGCTTACAAAATGAACCTGAAATCTCCTAGAGAAAGCAGACTGGCCAACAACACTCTTTAAAGTCAAGACTTCTGGAAAAAAAAAAAAAAAAAGAGGAGGCAGACATTGACACACCTCTATCACTAGTTACTTCTAAAAGCTTTATATTTATATATAGTCTTCATATATAAGTGTGTGTTTGTATATATGCAAAAGGTATTACATTCTTAGTTTGTAGCTGTAGATTTGCGACTAACAGCAAGTTAAAAACACAAATTTCTCACTAATCTTCTTAAACATGTTGCTCTGAGATCTTACTTCAATATCAAGTTTTAAATACAAATACTCACAGCTTCTGATACTCCTCAGCTAATTTCTGATCAGATTTTTAAACTCCTGTTTCTGAATTCTGTGCCCTCTGGCTAGTAGAATTCTACATCAGAATAACATCAGTTCTGCTTGAATAAGAAATGCTGAGTAGCATAAAAAAGATCATCAATAAGCCCTCAAGAGATGCATATGAAATCTACAGTCATCTACTAAGAATGTTCATCTACTAAAACATACTTTATCACTTTTGATGCCCCTACCCTACGAAACACTGAGAGGTGGCTTATTTTCTGTGCTGAAAAAATCATGCAACTCCTGTTGTCCTCTTTAACATTATTCCCTCACATAGATCTCCATGGTGTCTATAAGATGAATATTTTAAAATACACTGCAGGATTATAGAGGGAACAGTTGACAACTGCCTTCTGTTACGACCTTTACTTTCTCTTGTGATCTACCACTCAGGAAACAAAAGGTCCTAGGAGGTCTCAGCCATTAGGTACTTTATGGCCCTCTCTTGGATATGGGTGAGTGACATGAATTGGGTCATCAACATATTTTTACCCTTTGCATTTGCCTTCATGAGTAAAAATGCCAAGTGTCAGTTCACATATACAGCTTGTCCTACTCTTTGCCCTGCTTTTGTATATTCACATTGGCAGGCTGAGCATGAAATCAAAGTGGAGTTTTTTGGGGTATACTTGATTTTATTTTCAAAACAAGTCTTTGCCTGTTTGAAATTCTACTGGTACAATGAAAGCAGTATAAGAATGGCAGCAGCTTTACCAAAGATGAATGGATGGATGAGTGCAATAATCGCATTGCTACGACAGGGCAAGTCTGAGCGGAAACCTGCTTAAGGTTTGCATTTTTCAGTTTCTGAGGGTTGGTATTTTTTAGTTTTGTGTGCAAATTAAAATAAAAACTCTAAGTAAATTCCCTAGAAAACTCAGCCATCACAATAATACTGAAAAATTCATTCCTGAGCTTCACTCCAATGCTGGGTCATAGTTATTTCTCTGTAATTTAACAGACCTTTACTGTGACATGGAATGGTTTGTGTAAATGCAGCAAAGTCCAGAGTCATCTAAATGTTACTTGTTGCCAGGTTTCCTCCAATTCAGAGCCACAGTGCACCAGGAAGCATTAATTTCCACAAGAAGCATGGGTGAGGTGAGTACTTTCAAGTAAGTCATCCTTTTCAAAGATGAGGATTAGTCAGCTACTAACAATGTATGAAAATAATTTTGTCCGATAGAATGACATGAACCAAAGGAGCTTGCCTACATCCTCAGAAATAAAGCTTTTACAATAGCCTGCAATACTAGGGTAGATTTTCAGTTACTGAACAAATCATGTCTCTACTAAATGACTCCGGTTTTGATTTCTTAGTGAACAACTCTGAGCTTGAAATGTATGCTAATGAAATATGTAAAGGTATCATGGATGCCCCGTTATTCAAAGAAGCATAAAATAAATGAATACATGCTCTCAGAAGATGGGGCTAGTGCTTTTGGGTAGTCATTCATCAAGCAAGTGCCCATAGGGGGCATTTGGAATTTCATATTTGATTATACTCCTGCACTGTTTCATTAGTTCTGTTCACTTCATTATGTCTTGTCTAAATGATCACTTAAATTTTTTATAGTACCAGATTCCCTTCAAAGAAGCCAGTCATGCAATACTAAAGGCATACAGTTTTATAGCTCCTAGCAGCCGTTTAAAGGAGCAGAATCCTTCTGGAACTCAATGGAGATTTCAGTGGGCACAAGTGCAATGAAATATTACTTTTATACAGAACAGGTGTCTTACTGTAAAATATTCCTGCAGGTGCTGAGAGAAGATGAATCATAGAGACAAGACAACTACTTCTCTGTAGAACAATTCTATTGGGCAGTATAGACATAGTATTGGCACAACTTGTGTTGCTTTTTCAGTGTTACTGACAACTCCCTGAAAAAAATAAAAACTTTTAGGATTAACTCTTTCCCTGTGTATTGATCTAGGTGCATTTTGTGTCAGTGAAGAGCCATACTTACAAAACGCAACCCTCCAGAAGACATGGCTTAAAGAAACAGGGCATTATGATCACAAAACACTTGAAATAAGCTCAATATTTTTCCCCTCAGATAAAAACAGTAGTGGGGGGTGGGAGTGTCATTTTTTACTTATGTGCTCAGCCCTTGCCATGGAGCTTTTTAGACAAATTCATGCACCAATACCATAATCATTATTCAGTCAAGTACCCACAGGGGTGCGAGAGCAGGGGAAGAAAGGAAATAGATACACAGTGAACCTCCACAGAGCATGCAATTCAGAGATGTTAATAAGTACAATGGTGTGGAAAATATCAGCAGACTTGCTCTGCTTCCTCCTCAGCAGTCAATGCTCTCTCTGTGGACCACAGGAATTCCTCTTCTACCTTTTGCTACAAATGGAATTATCCTGAGCCAGTACCCCAGTGTGAAAGGAGTGTTCGACTGAAAACAGTGTTGGTCCTGGGGCTCTCACAGGAAACCTCCCAGCACAAAGTCTAGGATAGGCATGGGAGTGCTCAGTCTGTCATACAAATACTTTTATTTTCATTTGTTTCAATCAAAGGCTACATTAGTGGGACTCCGATCAAAAAATCAAGTATGACAAGGCTGTCTCTTCAGAGGAGTTCATCTGCTTCAGGGCTTAAATCCAAACTTTAACAGTTGGGACAAATGATGTGAGTATGGCAGTAACCAGTCCAACAGAATGCTCATAGGGAAAATGGATTATCTCTGTGTTTCCTTCACAAGATTTTTAGGGGAATTAAAATGCTTCAATTTTTATAAGTCCTTACTCTTTAAAAAAAGGTTGTCTTGTAAAACAAATACTGTGTACTTTATAGGTCTTTAATTTTCTTTAATGTTTTGGCCCTAGAGACAGACTTGGAAAGTTATTTAAATGCAATTATTTTCGTGATGAGGATGCACAGTACAAGTAAACTTACTGTTTAGCAACAAGTAACTGTAGTTACTATGTTATATACTATATACTACAACATATACTATATGTTATCTCTCTCTACCTGCCATGTGTGCATCTATTTCCTAAGCTCGCTATTTCCTGTTCTGCTAGACCACAAAGGACAAAGGATCTTTTGATTTAAAAAAAAAAAAAAAAATTAAAAATAAAATCTGTGATTTCCATTCTTTTCAGTAAAAGTTTGTGGGTGGGCTGGATAGTTTGCATATCCTACTGTGTTCTTTTTTATACAGTTTTTATATCTAACCTTCCTGTTTTTTCAGATGGAAAATTCTAAGTGGGGAAGTTTTTCACAATAAGCAAAAAATGAGTACTGAAAGTACTGAAAGAGTGCTCTATGTCTAAAAAATTACTGTTACTAAACCTCCACTTGTATTTTCAGACTCCCCTGCAAATAACCTCCTGTGTGCCTACATGAGAGAAAAGGTCAGCACACTACAGAATCACAATTTTGTGAAGAACAGCAGTCGTAGTCTAGCTTGTGAAGACATTCTGGTTGCTCAACTTTCAAGAAGCATTACAAAAATCTTAGAACCAGCTTCAAAAGTGCAGTGACTGCACTGTGCAGCTTTCTGACAATTCCTGCTCTGGCTCTATTTTTACATTAAAGAAAGTCAGAATAAAAAAAGTGTTGTGGTTGGGAAAAAAATATATATCCAAACCACTGACACTTAGGTAGTTACATTTAGCAGCTTTTCAAGCCTTTGATAACCTGCCACCTGCCTGAAGGTGATATACGGTTAAACACTCTTGGCCAAAAGCAGTTCCCAGGAAGAAAATATTACTACTACAAGAGTAGCAAGAAGGATAGATTATACTGCAGTACAAAAAACTGTACCTCTGTGACTTCAGATTTTTTTTCCTCAATACACAGACAACTGTAAAAATCTGTCCTTATTGTTTTTAATGACTGTTAGCCAACTTAATTTTTTTCAAGGCCTTCCAAGATTTGGATGTGTAGTAAGAGAATTATTTTTACAAGCAAAATTATTATTACAAGTAAATACCACAGAAAGCATTAGAAAAAAATTAAACTGGTTACCATAAGCAGCTGAATATCTACAAATATACAGGCTACTAAAACTTAATGGAAAGTGATCACTAGACTTAATTTTCAGAGAAACAAGGGCTCAAATTAACACAGGTAAAAGGCTAAAATCCTGATCCAAAGCACACTGATGTCAGTGGAAATATTGATCAAGCTGATATTTCCCTGGGCAAAGATGAGAGTGGGGAGAGGTCAGGGTTCAGGGAGTGGATGGAGAAATAAATTACTGAAATATCATCTACAGCATGAACTGGGAACTCATCAGCTATTCTGCAATAATTGCCCCAGTGGAAAGTATATGCTCCTTATAACAAATGTAAAATAAACTGCCTGTGTTCCAGTGATAAACAATCTACTTATCTTCTCCTCAGGTATCTAAGAAAGGCATGCAGACACCTGTGAGATACAAGACAGGCTGCAAATTGACACCCAGTCCACCATACATTAACCTATTTAAATAGCCTCACCCTTCCTTCCCAACATATTGTTTGCTGTCACTATCACAGGCAAAGATGAGAATTCTAACACGAAATCAATAACTGCCATGGGACTTAAGACGTAAGCAGGTCACACGATAACAATCATTACCGTACTAGGGGCAAAATGCATTAACTGAGAGTAGCATAAGCCTCAACCCACAAGGTGGTTAAGCTGGGTAAAGTCTGGCAGTAACGTGGGAGGCAGCGCTGTTACTACCAATGGGACCCCCACAAGTTTGGCTTATGCTGCCTTGCCGGCCAGGGGGAAGCCTTGGTTGGCTGAGGCACACTGCCATCAAAAGGCTCCACACTGGCTGCAACCCAGAAGGCATCAAGTGGGTAGAGACATGCCAATACCAGACCCTGATGTGGGCAACAGCTGGCTGTAGCCTCTTCCTTACCCAGTTTGATCTTAAATCCTTTTGCTGAATTGATGTTAAATCACCAGACATGACTTTAACACAATGGAAGTCCCATTCATGGGAGCTCATTCACACTAATACCATCTTAGACAGGTGGATGGGACACTTCTAATCCAGAAAATGGATGCATGCATGCACGTTTGATAGTCAGTTTTGATTCTCACTTGCCTTCATATGATATTTGAAAGTGCCCTTTTCCCTCTTCCTCAATGAAAGCCTTGCTTGGAATATTGAATATGCCCTAGTCATCAAGGCAGGGAAGTTTGGCCAACTAAGGGCTAGTGAAGAACCTCACTTTCCTCCTTATGGACAGTTTTCCATGGTGTCCTAACACGGAATCAGTTATAGAGGGGAAAATAGCCTTTAACATTTCCTTTAGTAGGTACCAATATTTTTGTTCAGAGGGAAATAGAGTGTCACAGATATGAATCTCAGTGGAACCGAATTTCAGGCTCCAAAGGCACCCCTTGCTTAATGTTTGGGAACAAATACCAACTTAACTGTGAACAAAATAACTTTATGTACACTCTCATATAGGCATACAGTCCCACTCTAAATCCCTGACCATCAGCAAGTTCCTAAATATTACCTATGTACCAGGAATACCCACAACATGTGGTGGGTGAGCAATTGGCTCATGGGTCGAGCACAGAGGGTAATAGTGAATGGGAGAACATTAGGCTGGCCACCCCCACTAGTGGGGTTCTACAGGGCTCCATTTTAGGCTCTGTGCTCTTCCACATCTTCATAAATTACTTGGATGCAGGACTGGAGGGGATATTATGCAAATTTGCAGAGAACAAAAAACTGGAAGGAGCTGTTGACTCCCTCAAAGGCATGGAGGCCCTGCAGAGAGACTTCAACAAATTAGAGGGCTGGACAATCAACAAACATATGCAGTTTAACAAGGGAATTGTTGATTCTGCACCTGGGATGGAGCAACCCTGGATGTACGTACAGACTGGGGAAAGAGAGGCTGGAAGGCAGTGCCACAGAAAGGGACCTGGGGGTCCTGGTCACTGGCAATATGAGTCAGCAGTGCCCTGGCAGCCAGGAGGGCCAACTGTGTCCTGGGGGGCATCAGGCAAAGCATCGCCAGCCGGTTGAGGGAGGCGATTATCCCACTCTGCTCTGCACTGGGGTGGCCTCACTTTCAATATTGTGCAGTTTTGGGCACCACAATACAGAAAAGATATTAAGTTATTAGTGTCCAAAGGAGGGCAACAAAGATGGTGAAGGGCCTTGAGGGGAAGCTGTATGAGGAGCAGCTGAGGTTGCTTGGTCTATCCAGCCTGGAGAAGAGGGGACTGAGGGGAGACCTTATTGTAGTTACAGCTTCCTTGTGAGGGGAAGAAGAGGGGCAGGCACTGATCTCTTCTGTGTGGTGGCCAGTGAAAGACCCAAGGGAATGGCCTAAAGTTGTGTCAAGGGCAGCTTAGGCTGGATATTAGGAAAAGGTTCTTCACCCAGAGGGTGGTTGGGCACTGGAACAGGCTCCCCAGGGAAGTGGTCACAGCACCAAGCCTGACAGAGTTCAAGAAGCATTTGGACGATACACTCAGGCACATGGTTTGACTCTTGGGAATCATCCTGTGCAGGGCTGAGAGCTGGACTCAACGATCCTCGTGGGTCCCTTCCAACTCAGCAGATTCTGTGATTCTGTGATTCTGTGAATTTACCAAATAGTTTGAATTGAAAGAAAATGAAAATTCAACTACATACTCAAAATCAACAGAGAAAGTGACTCCCTCTTGACTCTCAAAATTAATATCCTTGATGTATCAGTACTGGCACTTATCGGTATAGGGCTGAACCCAGGTCAGCAAATGTCTCATACCTTTCCTGTGCAGATGTTGGTATTCCTGAAGTTAGTTCCCTGGACTATAAGATGAGAAAAGAAATAAGGAAATGGGACCACTCTTACAGAGAACCACAGACCCCCTTGCACAATGTCAAAAGACTCTTCACCATGACAAATTCTCATGTCACACTTTTTTGAAGATTATATTTCAGTATTTCTGCATGTGAATTATAAAAACACAATCCCACCAAACTATTGGATTACTAAAAATCAATTTACTATGGGATTACATAAATACCATACTATGTATCCAGTGACTAACTGCACACAGTGTGTGTGATGCCCTGACTTGAGTGAGCTCAGCTCAAAAGGCACCTGCACAAAGCTTTTCAAAGCAACTGCAATAAATTTTACTGGTTGTGGGAAACCTTATAAAAATTAAATAATGTCATGCTTTATAAGCATTTCATTCAATGTGACTAAACACATGGATAGCATTGAGGATGATATTTAACATTTTCCATGTGCAGATTTAATACTGCATGAAAATTTGAGTCCCCTATTGCTAATTTTGCACCATGTGGTAACTATTTAGTTGTTTTTTAAATGTTACTGAATTACAGGGTTAAATTACAGAGCACAGCAACCACCAGTGGGCGTTGGGTGTATGTATGTCCCTCTGGCTTAGCACAGGGTCACATATACTGGCATTAAATCATGACAGTATTCTTATGGCAGTACTAGGTTAACACAGGAATGAGCATGCTAGTTTGCAAGATCACACTCTTATGTACTTCTAAAAATAGGGAATACTAATGTCAGATTTGAATGATGTGACTCCATCAGGTTCCTGTCATTTTTAGCACACCTGTGACAATAACATACTGTAGAGAGGTACATATGATGCTGGTGGAAAGCCCTGTTAGCATACATAGCTCAATTAGACCAAGTCAGACTAATTTATACAGCTGTGCAGGTCCAGATGTAAAATGAGAAGTGTCCATTAAAGTTGAGGCTAGAAGCATTCACAACATGGAAATCATGGAAAAAGTATAGGGTTTAGCTTCCCTCACAGGTTAGTGTACAACCTTAATCACTCTTTTTGGAGAGAGAAGCACTTTTACAGACCCACTGCAAACCACCACAGGAGAAAATGAAACAATCACCACAAACACTTCATTCTTTCAGTATCAGTGATAAAGACCATTTATTTCTAGTGGGTGACCACAACAGATCTTTGTTCTCTTTAGAAGTACAACATCTTTTAAAATTTAGCTACAGCTGGTTTTTTCCTCTACTTTATATACTAGTATATATCAACACTGCGATCTGAACATGCTTCTAAGAAGCAGAAAAAAATCTGTCAGATCCTATGCACCCCAAAATTGTGCACAAATATACTGCATTACAAATATACTGCTACAAGTTTTACGGAGCATTAGAAACTCTTTTGAGGCATCCAAATTCACATTTCCTAAATTAGTTTATTTCTTTACTTACCACATCTTGGTGTTGTTGCAGACAACCCTCACAGCAACACAACAGACCATAATAATAATAATAGTATTGATAAGAATAGATCATACAGTCCAATTCCTAGCAATCTGAGCATGAAGATTTTAACTATTCTTTTTAGAAGAGTCAGTGGTAATTAATGAAGCAAAGATTTCTTTCACAGTTTCAACTACCCAATATTTGCAAATATGTGCATAGTAAAATAGTGAGTAGTAGTTAAGAATAAATCCCAATTATCTGCCATTGTAGTCTCTCTAGACATACTACTTACCTAAGGGAGTAAAAAGAGCAAGGTGTGAGTTTAGTACCTTATACACTGCCAGCTCCAACTTGTACCTGTTAAAACTCTCTGTATTATTATTATTATTATTAAGAATAGTAAAAGGCAGAGGAAAGGATAGAAACAGACCCTCCCCTTGAAAATCATACCCAAAAAGACAGATGGAATTTCAAAGAACGAATGAAGAAAAAGGGTATGGGGAATACCCATACAGGGAGGCAGGAGAGAAGAGACAAAAGCAGAAGGGGCAAAAAAAGCACCAAGTAAGTACCCATTCTTATGATTTCTATTTTAAAAATCCTGTTCAAGACATTGTGTAAAATGCTGAATCCACTTTAATGCATCTGTTCAGTAAGGCGTGTATTCTGGAGAGTTTTAGAATAGAAAACCCACTACTTCTGCTATAGGATTCAAAGGGGTTCAGTTTCAGAATACACATTAATTCTCAGGATATCATTTCACCTAAGCATGTACTGAGACCCTCGAATCATGTCCCCTGTCCCTGTATCGGTAACTCCCCTTGTGTATTTTCCCAGAGAGCATTATGTATATTAAGAGCGTTTTGATACACATTTCCACATATTATTAGTTCTTGTTGTATTTTACTTAGCATTCTTGTTTACAGAAGAAATTTTGCAACCATTAAATTGCATATTAAATTATGGGAACATTCAGACAGCATCAGTCTGGCCTTTATGCTTTTTTGTGCTTGATACCAGACATAAACAGTACTTTTCCTGGCTAACTATTTTTTGGCATGAGGCAAATATCCAAGACCACAGTGTTTTCTAAATATTAATTGGATATTACAGCTACAACTGTGTGGACAACCAGCACTACTTATTCTTCTTTTGTTAATAACGCCAAGCTCCCAGGAGCTCATTAACAATCTTCATCTAGACAGTCATTTAAGCATCATGTCTGATGAACAGGCTACAGGTCAGTGAATTAGCAAGTAGTCTTTCACTGAGACATCACTCCACAGCTGCGGCATGGCTTGTCAGGCCAAGTCGAAAATGAATGTACACAGACTCTCCAATTGCCTCTTGCTCTTCTTTCATTTGTTGTTTCCTCTATGGGCACTATATCCTCCACTCTACTCCATCAGCCTCCCGTGTTTCAGAATTTCACCAAATACAGAAAAAAGGACTACACAGCATGAATTTATTAATGATTGCTGTAGAGAGAGGTTTATTTTTCAATCTGTACATAAGATTGCTTTTCATGGGTCTTATCTGAATGTAAGGGTTGAAAACCCTAATACTGCTCTTACAAAAGGAAAGACCGTCTGTTTGTTACTTGCATTATAATACAAAAGCAATTCATTACTACCTAAAGAATTACGTCTCTTCAGGAGATTAATACCATTCTCTTTCTGCTGTTGGCAGGATAATCTTTCCCAGGACTTCAAAGCTCCTCCTAACATCCTGTGGAGGACAAAGCTTGCAGGTGAAGGGAATTGAGTGTTTCTACATCATTCTACCATTTCCCTTGCTTGGAAATTTAAAAGACATTGCTGTAGAAAGCTACCTAATAAATCTACCATTTGTTATATTATGTTCTATATAGAAAGAATCTATCTTTCATTACATAGAAGCCAAAAGGCCAAAAGTACAGATTTGTGTGTGCCCATCACCACTGAAGAACAGAAAAAAAAAAGCAAATGAACTAACTTCTCCCATGGAAAAGAACATTGTCATCTGCCTCAAAGAAAAAACAAAACATTTCAAAACCCACCCCAGAGATCAGTTTAGAGTGCAGACACCATAACACTTAATCCTGAGAAACTAAGCCTGCAACTTTCTGTGTATATTTTATTAATATTTTCTGCATCATGTACATATTTGCTCATTCAATTAATATTGTAATGTTATTTGCATCAGACATGTATTCTCTCATTTCAAATTCCTGTCTCTTGAAGACTGCATTGATTGCAAGGGGTTTGGAGACTCTGAACTCCAAGGTATGTGTAATATCTTATTGCAACTGCAAGTAGAGTGTAAGAAAGCAAAGAAATGCTAGTGGACCCAACTTACCTCTGTATGAGAAATGCTTTTTTCTGTCTCCCTGAGCACATTACAACACCAGGCATCAATATTTATTCATGAGAGAAGGAAGAAGCAGAAGCACCTGCAATCAGATATAGCACAGACAACAGACGCTGGGCAAACTACAAAAGAACACTGCTGAAGCAGCAGGGGTGGGCAGTCAGAGCTTTGATAGCCTCACCGTCTAGGCCCCAACCATGCTAAGCAACACGTTATCTGGAACTAAACTAAGACTGATCAAGTGCAAAGAGGAAAAGAGGATGTAGTAGCTTCACAGCGACACTAGGCTACTAGGCTCTTTATGCTAGAGCTACTTTATGCTCCTATGGTTTCATTTCATCTGGTGGAGAAGTTACTTTCTTCACCAAACACCTGTTTGTCATCTCTGCCTCTGCTTATGAATCTACACTGGTATAGGGTTGATATGGGAGCACTCAGACTGAAATTAGATACTGAGCTCATGGACATCCTTCTTAAATCATTTCCTGGCACTGCTGGATGAGCTGCCTACAGTACAGATCTAATGCCAAAAGCAGCTACTGCTTTCTGGTTTATATTGTTCTGATAGTTGTCAGGGAAGAGAACAAGCAGACACTTACAGCTGCAGGTAACTACCTTAAATTACTTGCTAGGGAAGTAAGATTAACTACAGTTACCAAAAGTACAAAGACAAGAATCTTGTACATACAAGCATGCACATCAATTCACAGAATGAAGATTAGCCTAAATCTGAATCTTTTTTTACTATCTCTATTTCAGTCTTAGGATCTATTTTGCCATTTGCATTTGATCCATACAGATGATTTAATAAAGAAATTTGTCCCCAGTGCCCAAAAAATTAGCATTGTTATAAAAAAGCTATGGCTCATCTGTCCACCACAGAGTGTAGGATCATATCTGCACATCGAGTACTGAACTTATTACCAAGAACTGCAAAAGCCTATTTCTATCATCTCCCACGCAAACCCAAGGCTTAATCTTCAAAAGAAGTGAAAGCATTCCATTCTACACTCAGACCTACCTCTGGTTTGAGATAAACAGAAGGGAAAAGCAAGAGCTAAGGAAAAGAGCTGCAAAAGGACTTGTTTAAAATACCATATATGAGCAATCTGGATGTTTGAATCGTTGTGATGAAGAAAAAGCAGTAAAGAGAACTGTTTAAGTGTCCCTGACATATAAAACTAAACTCTGCAGCTGGAAGACAGATTGCTTTGACTCTTCATGGCATCCTCCTGCCACTTTTAAAAATCAGAGGGGCTTGTGAAGTTGTGTGATTGTTGGCATACTCACCACATATGAAAACTGACTATAAAGCAAAAATAAAAATGAACACTGATTTGTTGAGTGTAACAGGAATACTGGACTGAAGATTCAGAATGGGGAAGTGAACAATAAAAAGCTGAAATTTCTAGTCATTCATACCTGATTTATTTTTTCCCTACATGCTGCTGGTGCTCTGTTTTTCACCTTCTCATACGTTGTCAATCGTTATACACTCATAATGTAGGGGAAACAGGTGGGAAGAGTAACAAAACATGGGACACAATACAAGTCAGTCAGGGAGGAACTAACAAACCAAGTGCTTGGAAAACTAGGAATACTACAGGGAAATAGAAGTTCTTCTTCAATTTCTTTTTCTGCAATATCCCATTACCCTCTATTTGAAAGTAGATCCTGTGTTATATTTTTATCTACCACATTACCGCACTTTTACTATCAGATTTCTCTACCCAACATGCATTTCTCACTGAGTAGATTCCCATTATCCTTCTAACATGTGCCATCTATAAAGCAAACTAAAACGGATTTCATTATCTATCATCACTTTACAGAAAAAAAGTATTTCAAAAACAATTATGTCAGTCAGTTTCTCAACAACACAGCTAAACGTAAGGCCCCTTTGGAACTGAACCACTTTCTTGACATCATAAAGGATGAAGCTTTAAGTTATGGTCAAAGTCATAAAGCCACTGCAATATTTAAGCAGTTTTCCCTCACATTGCATATAAAGCATGTGTAACACTCCCACACACAATTACTAGAATTGTCTCCATGTTTTTCTTTCAAATTGGAGCACTAGGTCATCTATCCCCTCTTATTTCAACTCTAACCTCAACACACCTTCCTCCCAGAAGCCTTCCAGCAAAGATGCTTGGGGATTATAAGAGCAGATCTCCTTTCCAATCTTTTTTTTAAACTGAGAATCCTTGTTTCACACGAACAAAAAATAAAACCAAAGTTGTCCAGGCGAACATAAAGGCAGGATTTTGGTCCTGCTGCGTGTTCTTAATATTCCTTGTTTTTCACAAAAGTACTTGGACATGTTTTCAATGTGAAAAATACCATTATACTGACTGCCTCACTTCCTCTCCACATTATAGCTTATGCCTATTGAACCTAGAGAGATTATGGATGTGTTCACAGAATACAAAGCTCTCTAAGGACTCCATTGGAAGCAGCTTCCCTGACAATTTTCAATTGTATAAAAACACCCAGTGAAAGCACTTGGTATCCAGTCATTATTTCCCTCTATCTTTATACAGGAAACACATATTCACATGTTAGGAAGGAAAACCTTCATACGTTAGGAAACATTTCTTTCCCAAGGATAGTCAAACACCAGAACAGGCTTCCTAGAGAGGTAGTTGATGCCCCGAACCTGTCAGTATTTAAGTTGCAGTTGGACAACGCCCTTAACAATACGCTTTAACTTTTGCTCATCCCCATGGTCAGGCAGTTGGACTAGATGACTGTTGACCCTTCCAACTGAACTATTCTATTCTATTCAAATTTCAAGGAGAAGACCTCATCCTGCTTTTTCCCCTTTTCCAGTTTCCCCCTCTGCAGCTTTTTCTTCTGTAAGTCAAGCACAGTTACTCTATGCAAAGAACCCTACTGCTCCAGTTAAAGAAATAAATAAGTAAGTACAGAAAATGTGTCTTCCTCTCCATGTTTCTCATGTGTAATCTTAAATTGGTAAAAAGTTTGCATGAAATCGTGCCCTGCACAAATTTACAGGTTGTGGATATATGCACACACTTATAGCCACATGCACATTGGTGTACTAGACATCTAAATGCAGTGCATCAAGCTAAATTACAGAACTTACCTTTTGCTTCCTGAGCCATAGAATCATAAAATGGGTTTGGGTTGGAAGGGTATTTTAAAAGTCATCTGCTCCAAACCCCCTGGATCAAGTAGAGACATTTTTCATCAGAGCCGCTTCCAACCTGACCTTGAAAGCTACCAGGGATAGGCATCCACCACCTCTCTGGACAACCTGTGCCAGTGTTTCACCACCCTCACTGTAAAAGCTTTCTTTCTGATATCTAATCTAAATTAACCCTTCTTCAGTTTGAAACTATTACCCTTTTTTCTATTGCAAGAGGCCCTGCTAAAAAGTTTGTCCCTTCCTTTTTTAAAAGTCTCCTTCAAGCATGGAAAGGCTGCAATTAGATTACTCCAAAGCCTTCTCTTCTCCAGGCTGAACAACGCCAGCTCTTTCAGACTGACTTCATAGGAGAGGTGCTTCATCCCTCTGATCATCTCTGTGGCTCTCCTCTTGACTCAATCCAACAGGTCCCTGTCCTTCCTTTGCTGAGGACTCCACAGCTGGACTCGGTACTTCAGGTAGGGTCTCACATCAGCAGAGCAGAGGTACAGAATCACCTCCCTCAACCTGCTGGCCACACTTTTTTGGATGCAACCTAGGATATGGTTGGCCTTCTGGACTGCAGGCACACATTGCAGGTTCAGTTCAACCTCTCATCCACCAGCATTCCGAAGTCCTTCTCAGCAGGTCTGCCCATGATCCATTTACCTCGCAGAGTCAAACAGCAAACTATGCCTAAGAAAAAAATAACAGGGAGTAGCAGCAGGCTGCTGTGAAAACTAATAAATTGGAAGCAATCACTGCTTTAGCTCAGTTTCTCAAGCGCTGCTTTTTAAGTGGTATTTGGAAGACTTGGATAGGCTGAATAGCCTTTTTCTGACCACAGGGGATGAAGCTCAATCTACTTTGCACAAAGCTTAAGTAGCAGAATGTCTTTGATATAGCAAAAGGAGGTGTGGAGGGCTTGGGACAAAGAGAAGAAGGTCTTCACAGAGCTAGCTGTTATTAGGCTGTGATCCATACCATTATCCTTTGTATAGGTACTGTTCATTCTCTAATTACCACAGAATAAATTTGTGCGCAAACTTAAAGTGGGCAACAGCAGCTACACAATATCTGTTTGTAACACAGTTATACCCCAAGATCTATGCTACAGAGGTGATATCCTAATCAAAAAATAAAACTGTCTTACAGGAGTTTCAAGGTACAATATTAACAACTTGTCTGTGTGCCTACACTTACAAAATATTGCCCCTTTTCTTGTTTGTTTTCAGACACACTCAGCTGGGGAAGCACAGAGTCCACAGCCCTCCTGTGGCCTATTGCATCGCCTATGCAGCTTCCTCAAATGGCTTAATTGGGTACCCTTGGGAGATTCTAATTATCCTACAAAAGTAAACAATGGACAAAACCCTGTTTGTATTACTCAAACAGTTTAAAATACTTGTTACTGGGTGAGGGTGTATTTTCCAGGCCCTTTTGTGCCTGATTCACATCAAACACATCCAAAGATGAGTTGACACAGGCCCCAGCAGCAGAATTATGGCTTGGTGATCAAGATGCAGCAGTTCATGTATTTAACTCTGAAAACCCTTTTATCAACTCCTGTCTGTTGGCCCAGAGCTG
Organism: Oxyruncus cristatus; assembly: GCA_013399855.1. Classification (NCBI taxonomy): domain Eukaryota; kingdom Metazoa; phylum Chordata; class Aves; order Passeriformes; family Cotingidae; genus Oxyruncus; species Oxyruncus cristatus. The sequence goes on along the minus strand of VXAY01004928.1, from coordinate 483,435 downwards.
ATCATCAAGCACAACATGTAGGATTTGGCCCACAGTGTGCTCCATTTTAAAAGCACACAGCTGGGATTGCCAGCATAAGCAAATGTTGGCAATGTTTAACTCTGACAGGGATGGTCTGTTACATATGCTATGGGACTGTACAAATCCTTGGCAAAAAATAAAATGCCAGTGTTTAAGTAGCCAAATATTTAGGAAACCCACATTTTTTTTATTTTAGAAGCCTTAACTATACTGCCAAGGATAGCTACAGCACTAGAAGAAGGAGGATTCATCGCCAAAAGAAAAAGCCTTGATGAAATAAAGCAAGAGACAATTTCTCATATTTCTTGCTAGAATTAGCTCTGAACTGAAATTTTTAGTCTTTAAAGGAAATCTCCTTCCATACCCAATCCTGGATCACTTGTATTAAAGAGTGAACTTTCCTCACTTTTTTTGCCTAAGTATTTGCTGGTACTGGCTGTAAATCGGGAACTCGGAAGAGAAGCTGAATCTATACCATGTTTACTGTGGCTTGATTGTCTACATTTGTTTAAATTAAATTGCCTCCTATCACAGATTTGCTGAAATTGGTCTAGGAATGCTGAAGTGCAGCAAATACCTGTGTATTTGACAAAGTGGGCTGCAACCAGATGAAAGTTATGAAAAAATTATATTTATAATTTATCTTTCACAAGCTCACATAAACACCTGCCCCTTTTTCTGTACCTTACATCACTCTAGAACACAAGAAAGTTAAGATGGAACCAGCAGACAAATGAAAGCCTTCAACACTAAAAAAGACATAAAAATCTAAAGTAAATAATCAATTTCTAAAGCAATATCTGCTCAGTTTCATTTACAATGCTTCTCAATATAACTCCTTCATCCTCTCAGCTAAACTGTCTAATAACACAGTAAGCATTTAGAGAAACTTTTTGTCCTTGCTGCTAAAGCACTTTGTACACTGTTGGTTTTCAGCTACTAATATCAATAACCTGTAACTAATGTTTACCTAAATGCAAGTCCTCAAAAGACTGACTTGGAAATGGATGGTCTATTTACTTAACTTCTGATGAGTACAAACATTCAATCTTTAAAATTGATTTCTTTCTAAACACTCATTCTTCCCCATTTGATTTTCTGACAGAAGTTACCTGTAGGTTAATAGAAAAGTAAAGCTGGAGTAGTCAGCTGCAGAATACTGAGCTGCAGAAATTCTACTGTAAATGCAATTTCAAAGACACATCTTTCACACAAGCTCCCTTTTCATTCTTTTCTAACATTTACTTTTCTTGCTTTGAATTGCTTTCAGCAATATTGCAACATAACGAGGTTTTCTCAATTTATGTTCAAGATTTAGTACCCACTGAAGAAAAAATTTGCAATAAATGGAGATAATAATACTTGGTCTAGTCCAGGACTCCTGCTCAGGAATAATTACACGCCAGTATGTACAGCTGTAAGGCATATCTGTATTTCTAGTTCATCTTGCATGGGACCAAAGCACCTTTTCCCTTTCCAGGAATCCTCTGGAGTGACATAGAAACCCGTTCTTCTCTAGAGAGCTACAGTTTTACATAGAAGACATGAAAAATTCTCTACCTTTGAAAAGGTGTGCCCCAGCTCTCAAAGGAGGACTGTAGTCCTCTGATATGGTCAGCAGTAATATCAACGCATGGAAATAACTTGTAATCAGGTTTCCTTCCTGAGACTAGAAGTGTATAAGTTTCATCTAAAATTAAAGCTCTGATTTGCAATGACTCCTAAAGATGGAAATTTAGGAAAAATTCCAGACGTGGTGGGAGCTCGAAATGCTGTGTCAATCTCAAAAGGCCTTTCTACCTCATCTCATCTCTCTGAGCTCCTGGGTGGCCTATGGCTTCCTGAAAAGATCAAGGGCTGAATTAGAGTGTGTGCTGACACAACCAACCTATTAGGGACTGAAGATAAAAGTATAATAGGAACTGATGACAGATTTTGCTCTAATCACTTCCACCTACCTTGATAAAAGAGCAAAGGAAATACCTCCATCTCAACCATTCAATTTGGAGAAACTAACTTTTTGGGGTGAAAATTCTGCAAAATAATGTTTTAAAACATCTTTTAAAAGCCTCTTAATATACCTGTGTATGTCTTCAGTATTTTCACCTGAAGGTCAGAAAGAAAAGCTAAATAGTGATTGTTTGTTTGTTTGTTTGTTTGTTTGTTTGTTTGTTTGTTTGTTTGTTTGTTTGTTATCTAAGCACAAGAAAAGCCTGAGATAAAAATGATACTTGAACTCTACAGTTCAGGTTCACAAATCATTCTGAAAAATAAACTGTTGCCCAAACATTTCAGTTTATTCCCATGACTAAAAAAAACAGATGTGTCATAAGACAGCAGAGAGCTTGGAGAACTTTTGGGGGTAATCCTCCTGAGAATACCAACTATTGCCTTTAACTCATAATTTGTATACTTAGTACTGCTGCATGAAAAGCAATTTTTAAACTAGAGTTTACTTTAAGTAGATAAGAGACCAAAGCCATCTTTCAAACTGTTAGGACACATAAAGTATGATAACTGCCTTACCAAGCAGAGCTTATCCAAATGACAGTGTGAAATCCTCACTGTTTGCCTGTATTAGTTTTAAGTGCCTTCTAATACCAACTGTCATCAAAACACACATAACCAAAAGGACGAAAATACATTTTTTTCAATATGCAGTATGTTTGGGAAAACACATACTACATACTGTGTTTGTGGCCATACTTGCAGTGGTCTCAGCTGTTTCCCATTTACAAAACAAGTTACCAGGAGCAGAATGGAACTTCATTTGCAAAGTAATAGCTTTCAAATGAAGAAAACTCAAGTCCTTCATCTTATTACTATTCCTACATGTTCAAGTGCCACAAACTAATAGCACCAGAGGGAGAGAGAGAATATCCCAGACCTGAAGAGACTACAAATAGTGAAAGAATTTCTGAGAGTGTTACATAAAACATGTCATCAAAACTACTTCTGCGTATGAAATTTAAAAATCACCTATTACTTTTGCCAGACAAGAAAAGAATGGACACTGACTAATGTCAAAAATTGTTTGTAATAAAGACCACAGAAAGCATTTAATTTCCTTATTTTTCTAATAAATTTCAGTAATTCAGTGTATTGCCCTTTTAACAAGTTTTCAGGCTATTATTCCAAGTTGCTTTGGTTTTATTGCCCATGTCAGAGGCCTGAGGAGGTGTCCAGTATTGGTTTAACACGGCAATATGTGGCCTCTGTGAGGAGAAACTAATGCCAGCTCCAAACCCACCACAGGACAGCCAAGCTGGGGGTACTTCTGTGATAATTTATTTAAGAAAGGATAAAAAACATTGCACAGTATTTGTGAGACAGGGAAGTAAGAAGAAAATCCCACAGACAACAAGGACAGTGGAGAAGGAAGGAAAGGTGCTCCAGGTGCTGAAGCAGAGATTCCCCAGCAGCCTGCACAGAAGACCATGGGAAGGCAGAAATTCCCTGCGGCCCATGAAGAGCACCACAGTGAAGCAGAAAGCCCTTGCAGCACATGAAGAACCACATTGCGGTGGGTGGATGTGCCCTGAACAACACTGCAGCCCGTGGAGAACACACACTGGAGCACGCTACTGCAGGAACTGCGCTCCATGAGTGGGATCCCAGGCTGGAGCACTCTTACTGATGGACTTCAGCACACAGGAAGGGAAAGTGTGAGGAGTGGATAGTAACCCTCTAATTCCCCATTGCCCTGCATTGCTTGGGGTTGGGAGGAGGTAGGAGAAGGGAGTGAAGTTCAGCCTGGCAAGGAAAGTGGGCAAGGGAAGGTGGTGTTAGTTTTGTCTTTCTCCAAGCTGTTTTGCCTGTGACGGTAATGGATGGGTAAGTGATCCTGTCTTTACCTCAACCCACAAGGTTTTCCATCTTTTTTTCATCCTCTCTTCTGTTGAGAAGGTAGAATCAAGAAGCATCTGGGAGGGCATCTGGCAGTCACCCAAGGTCACTTTGTCACTGGTCTTTAAGTACTTTTACATATTAGGTTCCTTGGGACACATCACCCTCATTGATCCCTCTTTTCCTATTAGCAGCAGAGAATAACCCCAGAAATGGCACTTACTGCATGTTCCTTAGACACACCATATTATTTCATTCATTAGATACTTCTATTTGGAACATATTCAGCATTTACCTCGATTTACATCATTTGACAAACATTATTTCCCATGTAGCTTTACCTACGCACATGCCTGCATCATCAAACATGTTTGTTACATTTACTGCTTACTTTGAGGAGATAAAACAGTGAACATCTGAAATTTCATCCAAATTTTTAAGTAATTTCTGTAACCGGATACAGGTGATCTCTGGATATATAGTACTTTTCTCATCTGCATCAAAAATTTTAGAAGGTGTTTTATTTGTACCGAATTCCCATTCCAAGTGTTTATGACTTGGTTATAACCAAGAAACAAAACTAGAAAATCTCATCTCATCTTACCATTGTCTATTCAAAATTTATTACACAGTCAGATATGTCATTTTTAATAATAACTACTAGAGCTCAGACAACTAAATTTGTGCTATAGCTATTTTGCTTTCTGAAGAAGTCATGTTACAAAATATTAAAAATCATACATGTAGATGTTACCAGATCCAAATTACATTGTTGATCAAACTGTGAAAATTATAGAACAAAACTATAATGCCAAACAGCCTACTTGTCTACTGGTACTGATTTGGAAAACAAAATGAGATATTTCTCTGTCAATACTCCATCAGAACCAGATATGTGAACACAAATGGGTAAAGACTTACTCAGGGTCATTAAGTTCATTCCCATGATACCATGGGTGTCCCACCTAGGAATTCTCCTAGAAACTTGTCAAACTCGATGCTAAAAGAAGCTAGTCTTTCTTCTGAATTCCACTTACATTTATCTTATCCATCTATTCTCATCGTAACTTTACCTTATATAAATCCTATTATTATCTGATCTATTCATAGAAAACTATAAAATCCCCCATTCAGCCTTGCTCTTGTTGAGACAAACAAGTCAAGCCCTTTCACTTTTTTCTTATATGTCCTCCATTTTCCTTCTTATTCTCATAGGAATTCTTTGCACTTCTTCAATGTATTGAATACAAGTGACCATAACTGCACACAGTGTTTTCAGGTAAGACCTCTCCAGGAACTCCACAGTGATAACCATCCTTCCCTATCTTTCCTGGAAATATTTTGGGAATTTTTCTTTTTTTTTTTTTTTTTTACATTAGCAACACTTCTCAAGTTCACCACTTTCTTCTCTAATTTAAGCCATCATTCATTATGTGTCACTATATCAAATTCTGTAATGAAATCCAAATAGATGAAATTTGATATATACCTGCGTTTAGAAAATCTGGTATCAAATCAAAGAAAGTAGTACATTAATTTTGTGCATTCTACCTTTCAAAAAACCACTATAGTATTTTCTGTTGGAATTTATTAACCCACTATTATTCTATGATTGAATTTAAACTAAATTTACTAATAATGACTTAATGCATAGTTACCTTCTCTCACCTCCTGTCTTATAGTCCAAGAATCACTAAGGTCAGAAGAGATCTCAGAGAGATCCAGCCCCTTGAGCCCAACCCATATGCTCAAGCAACGTCAGCTAGAGAAGGTTGCCAGGATTACAGAGCACTCTTACTCAATGAAAACAAGTCAAAATCACGCGTCTTATTGCTGCAGTGCCATCAAGCAGAAAAAAGATCCTAGAGTGCAAGTACTAATAAAAGATACTATAAAACTCACTTTTATTAATTATGTTTACTAGTATTAGTAACAGCTAGAAAATTTTTCAGACCCTGAAGCCTCTAGCCAAGCAACTACTCTACCAACAGCATAGTGAAAAGCATCTGTGCTGTGTTTAAAAACCTTTCTGTGTGTGTTAGGGCTTTATAAAGGCACAGTTACGGTAAGTCATATCCAAACTAATTTAAGCAATCTACTCCCAAGTTGATCAACTTCAAAGAAGAGCAGAGTAAGACATAAAAGCAGGCAAATACTCAGGCAGTCAATCTGTTAGAAGTTGTAGTCACAGTAGTAAGTCTGACACAGACAAACCCAGCATCATCAGAGACAGTGTAAACTCGATATCCAGTCCTAATATGTATCTGCCTGCTGGAGAGAGCAGAACTGATCAAATCATAGAATCACAGAATCAGTTGGGTTGGAAAAGACCTCCGAGATCAAGTCCAACCCTTGATAAATGATGACTGCTACTCTGTTCTACATCACATTCGAAGCAGAACTGCTTTTTACAGTTATACAGGCTGCATCCAGTATTTCTTATTGTAAAGCAAGTCATACAGAGAGGGTTATTTAAGACTGTGTCAAAGACTGTTTTTTTATTTTTAAAATTGTAGTCAGAAATCACGTGAAAAACAACCTTTTCATATTGGTGTATTAGTTCTCTAAATCTTAGTCAAAAGTGAAGTTTTGATTTTTCTATTTGAAACAGAAGATGGTTTGTAAGCTCACCTACATGCATATCTGTGCATAGAGATACACACAATCACACACTCCTTCCCTCCCTGCAAGCCTAGAATCCTACAGAATACAAAAGAAACTAGGAGGAAAGAAACCCCAAACTTTCTCCTGCTGCTGTGCTGGCACGGACAGGGTTAAGTGAGAGCTCCTCATATTGTCCATTTCTACTGCCGGTTCAGATAAGTGGGTTTCATTTTATTGTTTACTTGTACTTGATAAGGTTGTTGGATTGATTCCGGTGGCTCACAAAGCCTTCCAGGCACAGGATGTTATTCTTACTACAGCATCCAATGACTTTCACAACACAGTGGTTTTCTCTAAGACAGGTATCGTGAAACCAAAATGTCAGAAAAAACAGTTACTCTGTTTTTGTGAAATGAAATCAATTCTGTGCCAGCACAATAACCATAACAACAGGAAATTCTATCAGAATTGGACAATATTAAGGCACTGTGGAATCCGTGATTCGCCTTATTAACCCACAGCTATAAAAGTATCTAAACATGTCTCAAATCATAGAAGCTCCTCTTACAGAGCAGGAAAAATCAATTAGCAGCAGCAATTCAGGTTCCTATAATTGAAAAAGTATGTCTCTCTCCTCATTGATTTTCACCTCAAATACAGTTAATAATAATGTCCAATTAGCTCCAGAAGGATTTGCATGACTTCGCACTGGGAAATACAGCAAATCTGATTATTTTACAGAAGACTAAATTCAAGATTTTTTGCATCACTGCCTCCCCTTGTCACTGACTTGCATAGTCTCAAAATATCTGTATATCTCTGTATATCTTCCTTTCACTACATCTATAAATACTACATCAATAACCTAGCAGGAACACTGGTAACATTCCTCACTAATAGTAAAATATTTTAAGAACTTAATTTTTTAATTAATTTTAATTAATTAAGCCAGAGAACCAACTGGGCCCATTGTTTTGGAGCACATGGAAATTTTTACTACAATAGCAATGCACAGTATTTCCGCTCATGATCTTATCAATAAAATGCAGAGGTCATTAATGTAATTAAGGTTTTAAGGTATTTTTCTGCTTTTCATGTGAATTTGGAGAACACTTTCACTGACACGAGTTTGTCCCTAGGTTGCAGAACTAGAGAACCAGCTCAGGTTTTTATACATATACTCTGGTAAAAATCTTCTAGGACTATTTAAACGCCTCCTGACATTTTCTTGAATCTCACCCAGCTCTCTCCTCCATGCTAGCCTGCCGTAAACTGGAGCTTTGGGACTGGATGCATGAAGGAATTCCAACATTGCAACAGCAATCGTGTTACAACACCTCTCTCACGCATCCTGCCTTCCGACGGAATCCTGCCCCATGGAAATCACCCAAGGCCTAATATCAGAAGCGTTCAACACTGACAGCAATATCTGTGAGTAGCAGCCCATTCACCTGCCACAGGGATGACCAATCTTGTAGCACAGGGGACAGAGCAAATGACATGTTGTCTCCTTGGCTCTCATAACTCAGTAGCCTGTACGCTCACACGATGTTAAGGAGACAGTTGTCAAAGTCAATATTCTCATCTGTGAGCTATGGCTCGCAGTAACTGCTACAGGGGCATTGGGCTAATCACAGCAAGTATGACAGGGATCACAAATCAGAACCTTTACTAAAAGCAGAGTTTGCTAGGACTAAACATAGCAGCCCACAGAGCTCATAATCTGGTGAGCAGGAAATGCCAGAGAAGGTGTTTTCAATTATGACTTTTTTCAGAAGTTACGTCCTCCCTCCCCCAAAGTCCAAGGAGGCAACCAGCCCATCCACACCTCTGCATCCTCTGTGTGTACATAGAACGGACAGTAATAACTCAAATCAAATTGCTATTAGTTTTTCTAGGCAATCTGTAATAGCATCATATGGAAAAAAATTAAAGACCTACTCAGAGCCCTGCTATCACTAGGACACAAATCCTGGAACCTGGAGATACGTATTCAAAACCAGACAGAGTAGGGTATCAAATCCTGGTTTCGGACATACTGGATAATCACTTAAGTGGTCTGATAAAAAGGTGAAGGATATTTGGGCCAAGGGATTTATGCCACGTGTGCTAGGTTAGAAATATTTGAACAAAAACCTCTTTGGCTTACTGTAGAGCAATATGTTCAGCACCATCTTCCTACTTTCAAGGCCAGTTCTCTGATACCCGTGAGGAATTTCACACCTGTGCTTGAGCTTTCCTTTCAAATTAGCTGCTCATCAACTCTATTACTAAACAAACATGAAGCAGCTGTAGCTCTCAGACTATGATTAAAATTAAACCCTTCAAATCCAGCCTAGCTTATAGAATCTCTGTACAGTTGTTCTCAATTGATGAACTCCAACTGGCTCACTACTAAAACTAATCTATTAATTTAGGTCTGAAAAAAGTTTCAAATAAAGAGTTTCACATAAATGGGATCCAAATGATATTTCAAGTAAAATACAAAAAGATCGTGCCAATAAAATGCCTTAATAAAGATACATAATTTATAGTTTTAAATTGCTTTTTCTTTGCCTTAGAGCAGCTAAACCGTGGATTATTTTATTGATTCAGCATTCATTGTTTTGCTTTTCACAACACTGGAAAAAAAACAGAATAATGCCCTTAGTGGCCTTCTAAGGGAGGTAATGGAAGATGATACGAACTACAAACCAATCAGCAAACTATCAGGCACATGCACCACCTGTGGCAAAATACTGAGTGCTTACTAGAGGGCTGGGTTCCAACCAGGCTATAGAATAGCTTTTCGATCTGAACCTTCCAGCGTATACACCCCCTCTGTGCAGTCAATGAAATAAACGCAAAAACAAATAGGGCTGATCCATAGGTCTGCATTATCTTGTTTAGTCATGATGTGATACATAAAATCAGAGCTAGAAACTTAGCTACACAGTAGGCGAATGAGTCTTCTGCATGAACTTTCAGAACATTTCAGAAAATACTTCTTTGTCTTTACAACTTCTCTATAAGAGAAAATATATCCACATGATCTTTCTCTGCTGCTAGATGAAACTCATAAATATGAACAATATGAACCCAATCAAATACTGTCCTTTTCCTTGTTTCTATTTTAGGTTGAAAGATTTTTCCAAAAGATCCACATAATTTTTACTGGTATGACTAAAGGGGTGAATCCTCTCCATGTAATGTTCTAGTTAAATTACTGGTATTTCACTGGAACCTAAACAGCCCCATAGATATACCTTCATTAGTATTCTCATGACTCCATTCTCCACCTGCTTCCCAACTTCAGAACTTCAAGTCTGCCAATATCTTCTGCTCAAGATAGAGCTTGCTGCGGATTCACTTTGACACTCTGATTCCATCCCCACTTGTCCAGCACATCCTGTGCTACACACAAAGCACACAACCTCTCAAAAACAAACTCACAATACTATTTAACTGTTTTGAGACAACAGCCTGAGGTACTGTATGATCCCAGCACTAGGGAACTGCCTCCAAGCCAGATGAACTCATCACAGTCTCCAGAAACTGGCACGCAGTTGAGGAAACTGCCCGATGACCATTTTCAGGGTTGTAACAGATTTAAAATCCATGCCAAATTAATGTTAAAAAATAAAAGAGTGATGTCTACAGCTCTTTATGGGAGGTGGGAAGCCATAGAAGGCAAAATTTCTGTGAGCTGACTATGTTTCAGGAATGAATGAAGGCATGCAGACTACACAGGGAATCTTACTGCACTTCAAGAGGAGGAAGAAACAAGAAATCCCAAGGATTTCAGACATCAGGCCAGAGGATGGCTACATCGCCTTTCTCATGCCAAGTACAGACCACAATTCCAGCAGTAGCCAAAACCTTGACATCAATCCAGCCAGGATTATTCCCTAGACTTTCTGCAGGGAGACAGTTTGTGGAGGCATAAGATACCACTATGCATCCAGATAAAATGAATGCTCTGTCACCAGCATCCCAGGAGGGATTCACAAGTGCAACCTTTAGGAAATCCCACCACCTCCAGGTTACTTTCATTTTAATTGCACTCCCACATTGACATGCCCCTCTGTGAAGGTATCACTGCTACCAACGCTTAAACATAATTTATTCTCAAGTTCATCAGCTTCAAAGAAGAGCAGAGTAAAGCACAAAAGCAGGCAAATACTCAGGCAGTTAACCAGCTAAAAGTTGTAGTCATGGCAGTAAGTCTGATACAGACAAACCAGCATCAATACAGGCAGTGTAAATTCAGTCTGCAGTCTTAACATGTATCTACCTGATACAGATAGAAGAGAGAACAGAACTGATCAAATGGATCACTGCTGCTCAATCCAGCATCACATTTGAAGCCACAACTGCTTTTTAGGTGCTCTTTCAAACATACACATCACTGGCACCAAGTCTGGGGAGTTCTGTCACACACTTCCGCATGCAGGAAAGGCAACAAAAGATGATACCTGCAAATATTCTTATCATCTCTAATTACCACCCACACCCTGAAAAGCAGAGGGAGAAAAGACCTGGCAGCATCAGGTCAGAGGGGTGAGATAGCTGCTAGGTAAAGCAAGGAAGGGGGTTTCACACAGCATCCAGAAGATTCTTTCCATTTTATCTTCTTAGAGTTACCACTGTCATTTGGTGGACAAAGGTTTTATTTGCAGGTGTGGGTAGGGGTGAGCTGGGTCTTACACTGCTACAAACCCTTGCTTTTTAATAAATTTAATGCCTTGGACTCATTTTGATCCCACAGGGTGCTTTTGTTTCTCGCTGCCTTTAGCATTTCATGTCACAATGTGATCAGTGTTTATGTTCGTTGTCTTCCTGTGAGTAATCTGTCTCTGCCCATAATCCAAGCACAACACAGAAGTACAGTAAGTCTGAACTGATGCTGAAGCTTTCCAGACTGTTGCAGTAAACTACTGTGAACAGTGTTTCAAACAATATTTGAAAATATTATGTGGTTGTGAATCTTGACTATTATACACTGCTACGAAGAAGGACAGTCCTTTACACACTCTGTCAATCCCCGAGAAGAAGACTGACCTATTCATAAACATCCTCTTTTCTTTTTAATGTACCAGCACAGCAAAGGAGCACTGAAGGATTATTAAGTGGCCTGCCTTGTAGGGCTCCCTCCTTGCTTCACACCATAGGACTACCAACGTTATTTTTACACTAAAAAACTTGCTCTACTTAAACAACATGATCACGTTCCTTGGATTTCATGACACGGGGGGAGAGGGAGGGGAGGAGAATCAACCATTGTTCTTTTCTTTTTTCACTCTAACTTCAGCCAGATGCAATTGCCATCCTCTTGCATCCTGTCCCTGGGTGAGGGGGCCTCTGCATGCACTGGGGCAGACTGTTTGCCTTGCTTGGAACAGAGCGAACCTGCCTTTCCCCTGTCTCCAGGGGAAAATGAGGTGCAATGCTATGGTGTGCACAGCCTACATTTCTGACCATAGATCCACAGACTGCCTGTTGGTATTGCTGAGGCCCTGGGAAGTATGATTTGTTTTGTTTAACTAGATTACTTATTGCTTTCCACTAGATACTGGAAAAAAATACATGTAGCATTCATGGATCTGGCAGAGCTAGATATTTTGTCCCTCCTAGATAAGGCAAGTCTGGACACCTCAGGCAGTGATGAAATCTGAGCTAGATCTTGACCCTCTGCAGACAAAGACAATGGCATCAATGTACTTTGCCAATGCTGAATTATTCCCCTGGAGCCCAGTGTAATCAGAACTGAGACCAACTTCTACCTGCCACAGGGCTAAACACCTGAAGCAGGTCTGGGAGAATTTCAGGTCTAGTGCTCTGAACTGATTACAGTAAATCCTCACACACACCCCCTAGGGTTACAGCCCCCTAAAAGGCCAAAGAACACTATGGATATGGCTCAATGCTCCATTAAGAAGCTAATTGTATAAATTACACCCCATCTACTGCACATGCCAGAAATCCTTCCTGGATTATTTCCTAGGACTCCACTCCAGCCAGTACTCCAGGATGCATTGAAACACCTTAGCCAGTCTCAGAGATCTCACCTTTTAAGATCTAAACCAGATCATGCCTTGTCACAACATAGTTTCATGAAGCTGTGACAGCAGAAAGACTATTTTTATCTTTGGCAAATTAGAGTTGGGATTTTCAGGAGCAGGAGAGAACCCTTCAGCAAAATAAAGCTTAATTGGGAAAAAAATATTTTGTGCTGCATCTAGACTGTAAGAAAAACACCGATGTACACCAAGGATATGCTGTGGGGAAAACAGTCTGAAAGCAGGTAATGCATGCTAAAATGTTCCCTCTCCTTTTCTCTCAGGATCAGAACTTGGGAAGATCACCAGTTTCAACTCCCACTTACTTACTTAATGTGACAGGACACAAGTGCACAGATGTTGCCAACCCAAAACACTCAACAATCATTAGTCAGGCTACAAAACTCACAACAATGGCTTTAAATGCAGTATATAAAAGAAAAATAATGTACTCTTCTTCTGTTCTGCCTTTCAAAATTTTAAACTCTTAGAGTCGGTTTTATGTCTCTTCTTCATATCCACAAGGGACAGAAATTCTAGTTTACACTGTATTTTTTCAGTGGAAGTTAAAAATTTGACAGCATTCATTCCTTCAAGTTACTGAAGCTTTAAAAAAAAAAAAACAAGCTGCATTAGGATGGTGAAGGCTGCCATCTCCAGCTGCTGTATTTCAAAACAGTTTCCATATGTACTGTGCTATGGGTTAGAAACTTTATTTTCCTAATGTCAAGAAGAAGGGGATGATTCTAAACCTGTTTTGTTCTGCTAGTGCTGCTTTTAGAAACTATAACACAAAAATCTGGGCAAACCAGACTTACTACATATGTGATGGGCAAAACTTAAAAACAAAAGTACTACAAGATACTGATGATAGTCTTGATAAGGGCAAAGATCAGGAAGTTCTACATTTGCCTTAGATCTCTAACTGCCTCATAATCAAATAGATATTGTTAATATTTGGAGGCTCTTTGAATGAAAAAACAAGTAGGACAGTCTGAGTCAGGCCCTCACAAATGAGCAAGAGTTGTGTACTAATTTCTCTTTTATATTTGGCCCAAGGAGGGAAAAAAGCCCACAGGCAGATCCATTGTAACTTAGATGTTACACATTTACAAGGAAGTGAGTGGACAAGGATAATGAATAGCTCAGAATTCCCTCCAGAGCAAAAAGCTTTTCCTATCTTTGCCTAGGTTATACCTTTTCTATATGCAATAGTCTACACATCTCCCTTCCACCTCCATAACTGCTGTCCACACAAAAGCATTTTTTACAAGACATTCTTGCCACTGCATTAATAAAAATTGCATTCAGGACAAATTGCACAGAATCAGGAGGACTGGAAAAGAGGATAAAAGAAAATCACTTACAACAGCTCTTCAAATTCAAATGGGTAATGCAAACAATCATAGCAGGTAAATGCTCCAGTCCTGACAGAAAAAAAAATGCAGAAAGAAATTTTACAATAATTTTACGTAATTTACAAAGGAAAAGGGTACAGTTTTATGGCCAGGAGGACAGCAGCACTGAAAATAAATACCCTGCCACAGATTCATTCTTCTTTTAAGCCCTCCCAATTCATATCTCCACTGAAATTATAAAGGACACCCATGTGGTCTCAGACGAAACGGAGTAAGAAAAATAGATAGCCCAAAAGGAAGCCACATATTATTGGGAGAGGTGGGAGGGTTACCCTTGGTAAGTCGCTTCTCAGAAGGAAAGCTGTGAACGTGAGTACACCTTTCAAGACGAGGCAAAACCATCCGTTTATTTCTTATTAAATCACAGAAGAAATACAAAAAGGAAGAAACTGTTTTTGAAACACTCAATTAAAAGAAATAAAAGCACCAGTTAGAAGCTGTATTTAAATTAAATTTGGTTATAGGATAACAAAGAACAACCACAACAGTGCTACATATACATGAAACAGAAAACCTTTCCCCCATGGACCCTGCAGTTTTCCTAATGAGATAAACAAACTCAGCCATATATAACAAGGGAAACAAGGCTCACTGGAGACAAAAAAAAAATCAGGATGTCCCAGAGAGGGAAAAGTCTGCATATGAACACATAGCACAAAGCAGGTAACTTGCCACAAGAATTCATCATCTTTAATTTATAGTCGAGTCTGCATTTGCCATACAGTATCAGTGAATAAGGGAAGGGGTTTAGCTTTACATTTGCATTGAACATGATAGCTATTTCTCAGGAAATGTCAAAAATCATACACTCAACTTACAGAATCAAATTTCCATACCATAAAAATGGAAATTACAATACATAGCAATAGTTTTTTTAAGTACTGGAAGTAATGCAGTTTGATTTGTCACTCATTAGTGTCCTATGATTTATTAGGAGTTTTTCTCATAGACTCCTTTCTGCATGAAGGTTCTCTTCCCATCTCTTGTAAGTTTGGAGTTCTTATTGCAACCTTTTCCTCTGTCAGGGAAGTTACAGGTCTTTTTCCTACTTACCTAACAACAGTTTCAGAACCAGATTTCAATTATTGTTGTGATTGTGTTTGTTAAATTGGAACAAAACTGGCCAGTTAAACAAAAAATTGATAAAGAAACATAGACTAATAGGCAAAGAGACAAAGGTATTCACACATATGCAATTTTCCTTAGAACATTATGATAAAAATCAGAGCAATTAGTAGAAAAGAATAACAGAATTTGAAGAAGTACACATACTAAGACATCTAGGATGACAAGCAGAAACCAGAAGGTCTGAGCCCAAGTAAACACCATACAGAGTTGGCATCTGCATGAGACCACTGTACATTTGCAGTTGCCTTTTCATTTCTCTTTCGTGTTCCGTCAGTGTCCAGCAGAAAGGGGTTTTGGTGACTGCTCTGTCCCTCATTGCCAAACTGCATAGCAGGGTCTCAGTGTCTGGGGAAACAGATATTGAGAAGATCTGGCCAGCAACAAAAACTCCTCTACAAAACTTTACAGAGTGACAGTAGAGGAAAGTGAGGGAGTGATCAGGCAAAGCAGAAGCAGCTAAGAAGCTAGAACCAACACCACCCCTCTGTACGAGGGATGCTGAGGTCTGGGGAATCTGAGCTGGGGCTCCATCCTGCTCCTGACAGGCTGAGAAGCCCTTCCTATTTTCCAAATAATCTAAGTACTGCACAATAAGCTGAGTAGGAGAAATGAAATTTTCAGAATAACTATTTACTTGTGCTAAAACTCTAACACTAACATTTTTGGTTGTTTTCAAAAAAGGTAATTTCTGGTCACATTTAAAATTTGGAAGTTATAATAAAAGCATTTTCAGCATGCAGTATTAAAAATGCTAAGAATAAAATTAGCTTTTTATTTACATCTGTTATGCCACTGTGGTATGCACCATCACGTCCTGGAGATGCTTCAACACTCTCACACAACTGCTGCTGAACATTATGAGAAACCACCACAACATTCTAGAGTATGTACTTTGTCCCACTGGGGAAAAATTAAAAAATAGTTGCTCTGGTTCTAACTCACATCAGATTGCACTCCTTATGTAAATGAGTAAACAAAACTATATCGATCTTGGCTGCTACATTAGTCAGGAGCTTCAATATTTCACATGGGGCCCACGCTTATAAACAAAAGAGGGCAAAAAGCATATAATCTGCCAACTTGGCTATCAAGAGAGCTAATTCAAGTTTCTCTGGTTTGGGGAGGTATTGTAATATTTCCTGGCATAAATAAACAAGATGAAAGAAAACTCCAAATCATACAAGTTTTGGTCCAGGCTCTTATGACACTAGACTATATCCATGGATGCTCAGTCTCAGCCCCTGCACTTCCATCAATCCTGAGGGTCTATGGAAGACATTGCCTGTAATGATCCCCTTCAAACTTGAATGATGAAAGTGCACGTTTTGCAAATGACACCTCAGCCAATCTACCCCATCTGCATGAGAGATGGCAAATGATTTCACTCTTTAGGCATTCAAAATAAAATGCACATGCGGCAAATTCCAAGCTGGCAGGAAAATCTAGTCATTAAAAAAGTGATTTGTTTTCTACAATTGCAAACACAAAGGCTCCATTTATTTCCATTGCCATAAAGAAAAACAACTGTTATATTTTTTTTTAAACAATCATAGCCAGGACATATTGGAAATGTTTTAATTTCAAAAATACTAACTAGCAAATTAGAGTTTAAATAGTTTTCTAAAGTGGTACCATTTTAGATACAGTTTTCTGATTGATGTCAATGCTTTGCCATGCAGAAAAGGTCTTACCACCATCTGCATATACTGCTGCCTATTTCTTGCTACAGTCACTTAAGAAGAAACCTAAACTACATGAATTTTAAATAAAATTATACTCATCAACAAGAAAATATATTTTACATTATGAAAGCCTGAAAAAAAACACCCCACATTTCTATTAAAATGAGCAATGTATTGTCTCTGTCCTTCTGTCTTTCCCATTTTCTCTTCATAACGGAGGAAACAGCAAATTAAGAAAATAGCTAACATAATTGATAGAGCCCCATCCTAAGACAGCTTACAACCACAATTGACTTTACACAGAATGAGCTGCTTAATTGAACTCATTGGGATTATTCCCTACACAAAGTATAAGCACATGTGTAATTTTTTCCAGCATCACGATACGTAAGGGTGACTTGTAATGAAAATAAAAACTACTTATTCTTTTCAGATTTCTTACTCTGTATTTATTTTTGGGGCTGTAGCAGCATCTGGTGGACAAATAGCAAAATGCAGTTCCATCATACGATAAACATTAAACTGCTTTAATTGTTTTGTGGTTTTTTTTTAAAGTTAACAATAAAAACCTAAATATGTTAGATAATTCCTAATAACTCTTAAGGTATTACATCTCTTATAAATGCTTTATATTCTTACCTTTTCCTCTCTCATATGACCTCTCAGGCAAGCACTTGTGTACTGTGAAGTGCTGGTCATGGTGTACCAGTGGACACTGGCCCACTTCGACAAAAGTGTACAAATACTCCACAAATACTAAGGCTACAGAGTTGAGCAGTCAAAAAAATAATAATCAATCACAAATAAAGTTGTACAGTTACAGTTCAGTTAAGAAAACAATAAAGAACTCCTGCAAGTGTGCTCTCCACAGAATCAAAGTCTAAAAAGAATTCAAAATAAACAACAAAATAAGCACTGAATGTCAAGTTAGCATGGTAGTGTTGCTGAGTGATCAGCATGTTGACAGACATTCTTTTTTGCTTCACTCGTCTCCTCTGTGCTTTTTTCTAATTCTGATGTAATTGCTCTCTTCTTTTTCTTATTCCCTTTACTAAAATATTTGTCTGATAGGCATATCTGTATAGAAACAGCAAAAAAGGTATTTAGTGATGAGTCAAACACAATCGTATTTGCTAAAATTGCTCAATGTTGAGGTTAGCTTGAAGAGACATGAACATATTGGCTAAAAGGATAACTGCCTCCTCCAAGTGACAGAGGAGCCAACAAGGGGAGGTGCTGTGCTTGGACCTTGTTCTCATCAACAAGGAGGAACTGGTAAAGAATGTGAAGTTCAAGGGCAGCTTTGGCAGCAGTGACCATGAAATGGTGGAGTTCAAGTCTCCCAGGGCAGCCAGGAGGGTGCATAGTAAGCTTGTTACCCCGGACTTCAGGAGAGAGGATTTTCACCTCTTCAGAGATCTGCTTTGTAAAGTGCCATGAGATAAAGCCCTGGAGGGAAGAGGTGCCCAAGAAAGCTGGTTAGTATTCAAGGATCTCCTCCTCTAAGCTCAGGAGCAATGCATTCCAGCAAAGAGGAAGCTGGGCAAAAATGCCAGGAGGCCTGCATGGAGGAACAAAGAGCTCCTGGACAAACTCAAACACAAAGAAGAAGCCTACAGAGGGTAGAAGAAGTGACAGGTAGCCTGAGATGAACACAGAGAAATTGACCGAGTAGTCAGGGATTAGGCCAGGAAATCTAAACCCCCGATAGAATGAAATCTGGCCAGTGATGTCAAGGGTACCAAGAAAACCTCCTATAGGTGCATTATTGATAAAACAAAGACTACAGAAAATGTGGGCCCTCTCCAGAAGGAAATGGAACACCTGGTTACCCGAAATATGGAGAAGGCTGAGGTATTCAATGACTTTTTTGCCTTGATCTTCACCAGCAAGTGCTCCAGCCACACAGCCCAAGTCACAGTGGGTGACTCCTCCCCTCTCATTCTGCTCTCATGAGACCCCACTGATGTACTGCGTCCAATTGCAGGGCCCCCATTATAAGAAGGACATGGACCTGCTGGAGTAAGTCCAGAGGAGAGCCATGAAGACAATCAGAGGGCAGGAACACCTCTCCTATGAGGAAAAGCTAACAGAGTTGGATCCAGGGAAACCTTAGAGCAACTTCCAGTGCCTAAAGAGGGCTTACAAGAGAGCTGAATAGGGACTTTTTACAAGGGACATGGATAGGGCCAATGGATAGGACAAGCGGTAATGGCTTTAAACTGAAAGAGAGTAGGTTTACATTAGATATTAGGAAGAAATTATTTACTGTGAGGATGGTGAGACACTGGAACAGGTTGCCAAGAAAAGTTGTGGATGCCCTGGAAGTGTTCAAAGTCAGGCTGAACGGGGCTTTGAGCAACTTGGTCCAATGGAAGGAGTCCCTGCCCATGGCAGGTGGTTTGGAACTAGATGATCTTTAAGGTCCCTTCCAACCCGAATCATTCCATGATTATAAAATTCTATTACTGGTTATAAAATTCTAAGACAGTATCGAAAGTTTTCAAGAATTCAGACAATAATCTCTAGAAACATGAGAACAGAAAATACAATGTACTTGAGGGTGAGTTTGAAATAAAAGGCTAGATTGCTAATAGTCCAGCTAGATATTCAATCCTGTACTGGAAATCTGGATCTTCTCTGGTCCTTCACATAGACAAATATGTATAGGACCTTCACAACCTGATTTGATGCAAAACCTTGCTAATGCAATACTTCCCTCATTACAGCTCCATGCAGAGATCAGCAAGCTGTCTATCATGGTCTGCAGCTTTCAATTCTACCTATTTTTTCAGCTTTTACTCAAAGAAATAATTGCAAGATGCAAGTTCCTGGGATTGGTAAACCCATAAATCAATCAAGTCACATATTGTCTACCACAGCAACACACTGCTTCAAGTTATCCACTTCCCAAACACTGATCAAGGAGATGACTGTCTTCCACTGAAAAAATGCAACAGACAAAAACACTAGCAGGGAAGTAGCATGCCTGAGACACACACAAAAAAGCATTCTGAATTTACATACACCAGCAGCTTGATTCAGGTATTGCTTTTGCTGACAAGCCCAATGCTTACTCCTAACCACCTTCTCCCCAAAGCTCCAAGATGGGGGAATTGCCAAAAACTCCCGAAAGCCCATTACTGTCGTTTTCATTTTAATATGGCAGGTGTAACCACTCCAGCTTCATGGACAAAAGTATGGGGTTCATCATCTTAGGCATGCAGAGAGAAATTCAAAGGATTTTGGTGAGAATAGGCAGGGTATCGGATCCAACGAAAGTATCTGTGGAAGACACCTGCAGTCATTCACCAACTGCAGGGGCAGTTTCATTGGGACTTCATACATGCCAAGCTTTCTCACCAGGCCATGCTTTCAGTGATTTTGAAAGCCTTGACACAGCCATGTGAAAGACTCTCATTTCTTACTTGTAGAAGATACATTTAAGGTACTGAGAACTTGGAAGCGTAGATAGGAAACGAACTCAAGAAACCAGAAGGAAGCAATCCAATGCAAGCATCTCTGTATGTGTGCCTGTACGACAGGATTTGACCAGCTATGGGAGTCAGCAGAAGACGTTTTGGGCACAAAACCCACTTTGCTAATGTGAAGTAGAGACAACAGAGGACTAAACACAAATTACTGCTGTCATTGGGATTTTAATCACACATGTGCAAGTAAGGCTGTTCCCCAAAGAAGGACTATTGGCAAGTTAAGCATGTGAGAAAAATGGTTATGTGGTTATATCCAGGGGAAAGCCTGAGGTAGATTTTATTCTGTGGAATACCAAGTGGCTAACAGGACAGGGGGAAAATTGTCTTAAACCTCATTTTGCCCCTAGCTTGTTGCACTTTGGTGACTTGCAAGCTTCATTTCCCCAGCTTGTCTTCACGTGCTTCCCTCGAAGCTTTTGCTGCGGCACCAGCACTGCCAGGCACCCCGGCTCGCGTAACACTGCCGCTGAGGCAAGGCCTGGTACCCTCGGCAGAGGGATCACATCCCAGGGCTCTGCTGATGCCCATTACACGTGCTTTATAACACACACACGCACAGGTTGCAGAAGCAGCTCTGGCTCCCCGTTCCTCAGCGCTCTTTGCCTGCAGTCCTGCAAAGCGCTGCAGCAACTCACGGAGCCGAGCCAGCCTTGGAAGAGGAAGGTGCTGAGGGACAGGCTCTTAAACGTAATTTTAAGCTCTCCTTGCTTTATTACCACCACCCCAAATTCCGTGTCGAGCACACCGAACGTGCTCCGAGGCCACAACAACGCCCGCCCTCCGCGGCAACGGCACGGCGGAAACAGCGCCGCGGCCCCGGGGCTTCCGCGCGGCCGCGGGGCGGGGCCGGCGCTGTCCGCCGGCTCTTCCTGTGTGTCCCAACATGGCGGAGTATTCCTGCGTTAAATCCACCAAGCTCGTCCTCAAAGGGTCGAAAGAGAAGAGGTGAGGAGCGGGCTGCCCGGGACTCCCCGCGCCGGCCTGAGCTCCCGGCCGGGACAGGGGGTCGGGCCCGGGGCTCTCGGCTGCGGTCAGGGCCTGGGCGGGAGGCCGTGAGAGACGGGTGGAAGGGCCGGGCCGGAGGTTCGTTCTCATTTCTTTGCATCTCTCGTTGCAGCAAGAAAAAGCACAAGGAGAAGAAAAGGAAAAGGGAGGAGGATGCAGCAGAGCAGCTTGATATTGTTGGTGAGCAATATTCCAGGAGTTACGTGACAGAATAGAAGCTGTAGGGGATATAGCAGAAGCTGAAGAGATTGTTATAGGACTTTGTAAACTAAGTATAGTTCCTATAGAGATTTATAACTATTTCTTACAACATCTTATTTGTATATTGGGATCTTCCTAGACTCCAAATGGAACTTCTGATGCCAATGGGATGGATTATGTTCTTAGATAATCTGGAACTGTTTATCAGCTTGGATATCTCTTCCACCACCCCACCCAGTATTTGCTGCAGGAGGAGAGACTTTTAAGCACTGTAATGCAGTTACTTACTGAGTTAAATTGAAACTGAAGACACAAACATCAACCAGTAATAAAATATAACTAGTTTTCATAAGTACTTTTTCATAAAATAGAATGATCAAAGTGTGTATAGTCATGAGCAATTACCTGACAGTGTTGCCCCTTGGCACTGTCATGTTCTTGATTGATGACAGTTCACAAACAAAAAGAGCTAGAAAGAACCACAAAATCATCAGAGATACAGATGTTTTCTGTAGCACAGTGCAGATTACAGGATAAAGATATTGTTTTTTATTATGTGTATATAAGCATAAGATAAAATGGGGCAGGAGGAAGTCATCCTTGTTCCTTTGTTAAAGCAAATTATGAGAAAATGGGTTCTTATGCCTTACATTAGAGGAATGATACAGATACTCTGTATTCTTTAGTTTAGCCAGATTTTGAAAAAGTGGGAGAAATTTGGGAAATTCCTACATTGATCTGTGATCCCTGACTATGTTGGGCAAGACAAATAGTTTTGTGTATTGTATAAAGACAGGAAGAGGTTATTTCTGCTCATGGCAGATTGACTTGCCAAATGTGGAAAAAGACACCATATTCCGATTGAATAATTGAAAGTACTTATTATCTTAATCAGGTAGGAAATATTTGTAAGACAGTATACAAGGAGAAAATTTTAACTGTTCCAAAAAATATAAAAGTCATAATTCTAAGTCATGCATGTGGCTAGGGTTACCTTTAACTTTGGTAAGATTCTGTGGGACTCAAATGTTCAAACACAGATTGGCTTGAACAACTGCAGTCTTAGGATTACAGCTCAGATGAAGTAATTTAAGAGCAAGGTGAAATAATGTATCTGCTTCTGTTTTGCTGTAGTACCTAATAGTGAGTGGATATGACCCCAAAACTGCAGGAGACTGATCTGATCAAGAGCGGGGAAAAAAAACACTTTCCTTGCAAGGTGTATCGTTGCTGTGTCTTCTGAATAAATCAACTTGCTCTATGGACTAACAGAAAAAAGGGATACAAGGAACTTGTAGCTAGGGATGACAGGGTGGGGAGAAGAGCAGGACTTTCTGATGCAGCAGCAACACCATTTACCATTAAATTGGCTCTGGACTATAAAATAGTGCACAAAGATCTCAAGATAGCAATAGGAATTTTATCTTTAGAATTTCAGATTCTTCAGAGAAGACACATAAATATCATCTCTTGAACTGCTGTAATCAGAAGTTGGGATTACTTTGTTAATAAACTGTCATGGTTTTGTATTACAGGAAATTGGTGGGCTGTCAGTAATTTTGGTGAAATTACAGGAACTATAGCTATAGAAATGGATAAAGGAGCTTACATCCATGCCCTCGACAATGGCTTGTTTACACTTGGAGCACCACATAAAGGTTTGTTCCAGAAAATTTGAAAATCAGCAGTTTGAACAATGAAAAGCCTAAAAGCATAAAACTAGCATCACTTAAAGGCAAGTAGTTTTACAGCTAAAAACAGTTTACTACAAATGCAGTAGTTGTAGATGAAGCACTCAGATGACTTAAACCTAATGACTACCAATCAGTTTCACTCATCTAGTTTCTTGATGGTTTATGTGTACAATAAATTGAACTGCAGTGGAGATGATTACCTGTTAAAGGCCATACCACTTGCTGGATAAAAAGCACTATAATTTTTATTAAATCCTATAAAATCTTTATGGTGTCATTTGAAGAGTGAAATTCAAGGTAGATGAGTTTTCAGGCTTATTGCTGCATCCTCTCTCAATATGTTTTGTCACTGCACAAGAGGGCTGCTAATGTGCTGGGATAATTAGCTTGTTCTTTGGATTTGAGAGCCATCACTCAGGCATGGACTGTTCCAGAATCCTGACAGTGTGTATGTTTCACCTCCAGGATGAGATCAAAACAGTGATGGCAATATTCTCTCATTTTGGTTTTAAGGGATGAAGAGGATAGTAGCTTTTAGGATAGTGAGCTGAACCATACATAGCTTGAACCATAATGCATTTTGTTAAGAAAAAAGTAACATTACAAGGAGGTTAAGGTTTTCAAAGCCACCAGGAGAATTACAAAACATTCTCAACTGCAAATTTCTTCATGCAAGGATCATCTTTATTTTGTGTCTTGTTTTAAGCACTCTAAATATATGAACATAAATGAGCACCTGCATTGCTTTTTTTAACTGTGAATACTCAAAAAAGGATTTTTTTAAAGAAATAAGCACTTTCCATAGTAATCAGCAAAAAAATGGTCAACGTTTAATTCTTTTTGAAACTGCAGTATTAATAGGCTAAAATAGTTCATGTTTAATACTTCATACTTAACTAATGGAAAATTCATTCCTCAGATGACGAAGGACCTAGTCCTCCTGAGCAGTTTACAGCAGTAAAGCTGTCTGATACAAGGTAATTCCTTTAACAATGTTTCATGTTTTGAGACTTATCTTTGTTTTTTGTGTGAGTACATGTTTTAATGCTCTCTTTAAGTACATTGTCTAATAATAAATGTGTTTGTGATATCTTGGATGTTGGGAATTGCATAAATTAAAAACATTCCACATTTTTTTCCTGTACTTTCTTTTTGAGGATTGCCCTGAAATCTGGTTATGGCAAATACCTTGGTATAAATTCAGATGGACTCGTTGTTGGACGTTCCGATGCAATAGGATCAAGAGAGCAATGGGAACCTGTCTTCCAAGATGTAAGCTATTTGGAAAAGTTCATTTGACATTTCTAGTGTTTGACTATATTTTGAGTTAAATATAGTGTTGATATTTTTTGTCTGTGAAGTAAAACTGCTGATATTTTGATATTGAGTAAAACTGTTGATATTTTTTGTCTGTGAAGTTTTGCTGTCTCTTTCATATTGTAACTTTTAATATTGTGTTTTTCCAACTGCAGTGCATTTGCTATAATGGGAAGTTCTAAAAATATTTCAAGTTACTGCATTTTGGCAGCTATAAGCATCTTAAGAATGGAGGAGCCAGCAAGTTTGCTGGCTAGCTATTGAAGTATCCATACATAAAAGAATAAAACACATCTACAGAGACTTATGCTGTATTGTAGAGGAGAAATGTTATGTATCAAGGATTATATACAATCTCATTATTCTGACAATGTGGGATGTTATTTCTGCAGAAGAAAATGGCATTGCTAGCAGCAAATAGCCGTTTTATTAGATGTAATGAAGAGGGAGACATAGAAGCCAAAAGCAAAACTGCAGGGGAAGAAGAAATGATAAAGGTAATCTTTAACTTCTACAATTAATACAGGATTGTGAGGGATATTCAAACAAGCAGGTGTCTCTGTGCCACAATTTACTGTGAATACAGGTATAATTGCCTTCTGTAAGCTGTCAAGTGATTTGGGCACAAGGAAGGTAAACAACCAAGAAGGTTGTTGCAATTTATGCCACATGCATAAATTCTCAGTACTTCCAGTAGAGAGAGGAAGATATTTTACCACTCCAGAAGGGCAAGATGTCAAAGAGCAAGACAGTCTATGCAATATTCCAGGTAGTTCTAATTAGCTTGGTATGGAAGAGATGAATTATGACTGAATCAGGGACAGAGAAGGGTTTACCAGAGTGATGCAGAAGGGGAGATCTTTTAGGAGAATCTAAAAAGACTGTCTTGACTTTATCTGAACAGGGAAAATATATCTGTCTCTCTGCATAGAGATAGGTGTCTACTAGTCAGAGCAATAATATTTTTAGATCAGTCTCTCAATAGCCTCTGCCAAAACTAAGAACTGTAATGGTGCTACTTTGAGATGAAGGCAATTATGTCTTACAGTAGTATTAAGGATTACACTTAATATTCCCCATATTTCGGGCAGCTCTTGCTTTGATTGCAGTAGTCTCTAGTTAACCAATTAGAAAGCTGTGAACTTGAAAAGTGACTGTGACTCTCATTCTGTCATAAAGGATATGTCATCTTTGATGTAGCTTATGATTTCAAAAATATAGGTGTCTTTTATTTTGGTTGTTCATTTTTCTTTCTCAATTACTAGATTCGTACTTGTACTGAAAGAGAAGCTAAGAAGAAAGATGACGTTCCACAGGAAGACAAAGGAAACGTTAAACAGTGTGAAATCAATTATGTGTACGTACTTTAGAGCTGGTAACAGGCTCAGGTACCTTTTTTCACTTCTTTTTGGGGCCATCTTTGGTGAAAGGGCCAAACTCCCAGCCAGCCTTTCACTTGCTTTTTGCCTCAGCAGGACAAGGGAAGAAAATGGAGGAGAAAGCTCATGGGTTGAGATACAGACAGGGAGATGATGTAGCAGATGTTGTCACATGCAACTGCTACATCAGACTCAACAGTGAAAAACTAAGTAATTTGCTGCCTGCTAAATGAATTGGGTACTAAGAAAGACAAGATTTAAAAATACCGCCTTTCCTTCCCCATCTCCCAAGCTCACCCTCCCTCCAGATTCCTCTACCTGCTCCCCGAAGCAGGATGGGGTATGGGTCAATACACAGTGGTTTCTTTCAGCCTCTCCTTTCCTCTCCCACTTTTCCCCTTTTCTGTCATGATCTTATCCATGGGTTGAAAGGTAATATCTGCTCCAGTGCCTGAAGCATCCCCTCCCTCTTTTTCTCTGTCCTTGATGTTCACATTGCCATTTTTCACTTTTGGGTTTTTTTCTGTTCTCTGCCTGTGTGGCATTTTGTCCTTTCTTAAATACATTTTAGGTCATAGAGGTGCCACCAGCTTTGCTGATGGGACTTGGGTGTGTTGTAGAGCCAGCTCTGTCCAGCACAGGGCAGCTCCTGACCTTTTCTCACAGAGAAAACTTCCTGCAGCTCCCCCACTGTCAGCACCTTGCAACCTACATCCAACACACTTTTGTTCCCTGATTTCTTATGCTAGCTGTTGAAGAAGCGGCTCTTTAGAATTCATGACCACATAAGGGCTCATTCCTATTTAGACTGCCAAAAAAAGTAAAACCTGAATGGTTTTCACCTACAGAAGCCTTAGTGCAACTGTAGTACTGGAATGGTTTGCTGGATTTTATTAGGCCAGTTGTCTGCTGCATAATAGAAACTAAGCCTCTTATCACTGTTGTTTTATTGAAACACAAAATTTTAAGTTTCCCTTCTTACTTGTTCTCTCCTCCTCACAGAAAGAAATTCCAAAGTTTTCAAGACAAAAAACTTAAAATAAGCAAAGAAGATACAAAAGCTCTTAGGAAAGCCAGGAAAGAAGGCACTTTTCATGAAATGCTGCTTGACAGGTAGTTCAAAATACAAGAAATAATGTACTGATTAAAAAAACTACTGGGAGATGGAATTACAGTAAACCTGGGGTACAAAAGAGGGCTAGATTCCAGGTGGGTTGTTGAGCATTTCTTCTCTGGTGAGGGTTGTACGTGAGTTCTGGGGTTGCCTTTTTTTTTTTTTTTTTTTTTTTTTTTTAATGTGAATTTTCATTTCTTTAGCTGAAGTTAGCAGTTTTGGATTTACCTGTAAATTAATTCAGGTTGTTCAGTGTGTTTACTGGAGAGCTGTTGAGGGATTAATCATTTTTATCCTAAAAATTAAGCTGATTTTTAACATTTTTCAATACCTATGGCCCCAGAACATTTTGGAGAGACAGAAGTTGCATTTTAAAGAGAAATAGCATTTATTAGGACTATCTTTGTGTTATCTAGTGGGAATATTTATTTTTTTCTCCCTGAGTCGAGGCTTTAGAAACTGTCTTGAATTTTTAAAGCCTTTTATACCAGTATATGGTATAAATATTTGCATTAATTCAGTGGTGGAATGCAGAAAATTATTTCTGTTAATTGCAAGTGATGTGAGAATACTCCTGGGCTATTATGAATGTTTTGAGACAGCTAAAACACCCAGGTGTAATTGTATTTGGTATTAATCTAAATCTTCTTTCATTCACTCTTTTCATATAGGAGAGCAAAAGTGAAAGCGGACAGATACTGCAAGTGACATCCAGCTGGTCCATTTTCTTCTGCATCTTTGACAGGGTCAAATTGAAAACAAGAGTAAAATATTTTGTAATTTTTTTATTTAAGGCATTTTTTAAGTATCTTCAGAATTATATTAAAATTTTCTCACATATTGATAATGCAGTTTTAAAATCTTATTAACTGTATCGCTTGTGCATATTTGACTTGTATTAAGGCAATGGCTTCAAGAAAAATTAAAGGTATGTGAATTACCAATGGCAAGCTCTTTGCCATATACCTTAAGCCCTGGGAGACAGACTGTACACTGATTTAGTCTAGAGAGAAAACTCCCTGGCTTTTAGTGATCTTGAAGGAGAATAGTTGGTTTTTACAGGGAACTCTGTATGTAACTTGATTGCCCTCAAATAAAAATCAACACCCCATTAATGGGTGAGACATGTAAGCATAGATTTTTACCAATAGCAGAAAGGTTCAAGTACATGAACTGATTGTATATGTAGCTTAGGGGCTTTTCAATTGCTGTGTGTGTCCATATGCTCTGTGACTAAGTGTAAAGAAGAGGGCAATGTTGTCTTTTCCACAGTGAATAAAGGCCATATTTTGAGTTCTTTTATTGTTGGAAAAGGCAACACTGCACGTGCTCAAATCTGATAGAGGTGTGAGTGCTGAATTTATGGGGAGAAGGCTAAAAGCTAGAAATAAATAGATGATTGTTGGCAAATGTTCCTGGCCACTCTGAGGAATTCAAAACCAAAAAAAAAAACCCTACATAATTAATTTTTCCTCAGAGCTCCTTAGTTTGTTTTAGGATTGGGGATTAGGGCTCATTAACTAGTTCTTGTTATAAGTACCACGCTACATGTGCCTCCCCAGAAATGTAAGTAACCTGATGTACGACCATTACAACATTGCGGACCTGGAAGTGGCCTAGTGCCAAAACTACTCCCAGAAACACTGAGCAAGAGGCAGCACTGCAAGGAGCAGGCTGCAGGCCAGAGTGACTGTTTATATGACAGTTCATTGCAGGGTGTCATTGATCCACAATCACTGTGAATCTTAAATACATCTGAAGTGAATGTTGGTCGTTCAAGTAGATTGATATTACAGCATCTGTTTTTCTTTCAAGAATCTACTGTTTGAATAAAAACTTGTCTGGTAGAACTCAAAAGATTACTTCAAATATGGATCCATCTGGAAGCAGAAAGCTGCTATGCTGGCGAGAAGAGTGCTGAAAGGAATACTCAGCAGCTGAATAAGAGCCTGAGAATTACACCTGTAAGGGAACTTTCCATTTCATTTTAGTGTAAATAGGAGATGCAAGGTGCAGGTGCTGTAAGTGCTAGTAAAGGAAAAACAGAACTGAGAGGCATCTTTGTTACAGGGCTAGGAATAAGAGAAGTAAAAAGAAATGGCAGAGCAAATGAAATGAGACTGCCCCAAGTAGAGGAGGAAGTACTAGAACTGGTGAGGGACTGGCAGCCTTACAGAGAATAAGGATATTATAGTAGCAATGGGGTTGCCTTCTGTGTTGGGACTAGATTCAAGCTAAAACATGTTCTAAGATACACAGAAACAGTGATCTGGGGAATTCACTGGAAGTCTGATCTCAGGAAAATGTAATCAAAGGTATGGCACAACAGTGAAGATCCGTGTGTGTATTTAACTGATGCTGTAAGGAGTCCACTGGGATATTTTCCCATTGGAGATATTCATGGAGTCATCTTGGAGATGAGTTCTGGCAGTACTGTTAGCACAAGGAGCTTTAACTAAAACAGAGAGAAAAGGGGAAGTAATTTGTGCAGCCTCTGCTTCTGGAAGAAGGAAGAGATCTGGAGAGTGGTAATACAGCACTGGATAGGTGAGTATGAGGAAGCAGAAGGGGGGACATGAGTGACACCAGCTGTCTTAGTACAGTTAGCAAGTTAACTGCACATCTTAAGAAGCTTTTTTTCTTCTGATTTAACTTAGACTTTTGAAAACAGCCAGAAGAAACCTAGACAAAAAAATAGAGGCCTATAGTATTGGAGTAGACTGAAGACAAGACATTCCAATAGGAATACAGCAGAACACCCATAGTCAGAGAAACATGAGTACTGGAACATGTTAACTATTTCTTAAACTGAGAGTTTCTTTACCAGTGGAAAAGCTAAACCAGAAGCACAGAGAGGCTTCAAAAGAGTATGCTGTGAATGTATAATGTGACAATGGTATCCTTTTGTCTTCAGAGCATTCGGAAAGAGTTTTTCATTTTCCAAAGTCATAATTTATTTTGTACTGTTAAAAATGTACTACAGATGATAAAGCATCTAGACAAAGAGCGTGAAGTCCCTAAAAGCTGTCTACTCCAGAAATAGAAGAGGAGCAAAGGAGCTGCAGATGTTTAGAAAATAACAGGATCAACTTAATCACACTCTTTCTTACCATAGTCCATAATAGTATATTCAGATATCTACAAGAAAATACGGGATTTTTGTCTTACATTTGTTTTCAACTGTATTTGTTTTTTATGTATATATATATTTATGTATATATTTCAACTTGTATTTGTTTTCAACTGAAAATATTTTCCAGACCCTATAGAAACTGCCTGATTTTCTGTTTTTGAAAGAACACTCCCATGTAGATCTCAAGGTTTATCCTGTTATGTTGTCATTTTCCTTGTTTTCTAAATCCACACATTGGTTCTCTATCTTCTTTCACCAGTGCTTAATGGTTTTCTGCCTAAAGCTCTGTGCAATTTCCCGTCTTATGCTCTGAGCTGGCTCCTTCCTACACACTGTTGCATTCCCTCCCTTCACCCAAGGCTTTCCCACATTACAATGCATTTCTTTTATCCTTTCCTGTTTCTTAATTTCTGCAGTTCCTTGCAGCTTTGCAATCAACCTTCTGCCAAGTACTTCCCTTCTTTTTCTTGCCACCCCCGGTTTGTTTTGTAAGACAGTTAATTGCACAGGCAATTAAGTCATGATATTAAAGACTATGTCACTTTTTTTCTGTGTGCCTAAAAACACATGACGCATCTTGGTCACTACATAAAGCACATGACACAAGCTAAAACACAGGCAGCCCAGAAGGTTTTGAGTGTTTTGTCATAGTGCTTCCCACAACTGTTGGTAACATACACAATTATTAAATGTTTATTTGCTCACACTAAAATGATACCTTTTAAGTTATTTGGAGCATGCACTTTATTTGGCTGCTGACTTGTACCTGGTATTACAACAAATATTACAATAACCTGATCTAATGGGTCGTGTCCTTGCCCAGGTCAGGGAGGTTGGAACTAGATGATCTTTAAGGTCCCCTGCAACGCAAACCATTCTGTGATTCTATGAAATAGATACCATTTCTGTATAGTAATGAACAAATAACAGGCAAGGTGCTTATGGCTGGATACATCTCATGCCCTGTATTTCTCATTGGTCTGCCCCCTTGTCTGTTTCCTGCACTCCTAAGCAGGCAAGATAAAGTCTTCCTAAAGAAGGTGCCTGCTTGGGATCTCCTTACTGCGAAGCCTGCCTAAAATCCTCCAAAGGGCACAGAGTATTTAAAAATTCCAGCATTTACGAAGTGAAAGTTGGTGCTACGAGTTTGCTCTTAAGTGTTTTTAAAGAGAGGCGATTTTATTTCGGATTTCCTTGTGCGCAGCTTCCTTCTCGTGGAAGTGCGGCTGAAGCCGGACTCCTCTGCTGTGTTATAAATGCCGAGGCGGGCCGTGTGGGCGGCGGGAGGGCTCTGTCGCTGCCGGGCGGGGCGGTGTCATGTGGCCGCGGCTCCGGGAAGCGCCGAGGGAGCGGGCCCGGGGAGGCAGGAAGGAGGATGGCGGGCTGGGGCCGGGCGCTGCTGGTGCCCGCCGCGCTGCTCGTCCTGGCGCGGCTCTCCTGGGCGCCCGACCCGGTGAGCGTGGGGCGGGAGGGGAGCCAGGGCCGGCGCGGTGGGTGGGATCGCCCCCGGCCCTCTCCGGGGGATGGCTGGGGGGGTACGGCTGCTCTTCCCTCGCCGGGGGGGAGCGAGCGAGCCCCCAGACCCACGCGTGTGGATGTGCGGGGTGTCCCGCTGCCCCACGGGCTCGGCAGCTTCCCAATGGCCCCAGCGGCGCGGCCGGGACGGGCTGTGCCACGGGTGTGCGGTACAAGTCCTTGCTCGCTCCTGCGCTCGGTTTCATGTGCGTCTGTAAGGTCAGTGTTGCCCTGTTTCACCAAAGCGGCGATTTCCCAAAGGAAGGTTGGGACGGGCTTGCTAAAAGTACGGACACCTCGGAATCTGCTGAGGGTATTTGCTGTAGCTCACCCAAAGGGAGAGTAGGTGGGCTTGGGATGTCGCTTCTTGTTCTTTCGGCTGTTTTGTTGTTTGGGTT
Source organism: Oxyruncus cristatus (assembly GCA_013399855.1). Taxonomy (NCBI): domain Eukaryota; kingdom Metazoa; phylum Chordata; class Aves; order Passeriformes; family Cotingidae; genus Oxyruncus; species Oxyruncus cristatus. Next base: position 451,448 of record VXAY01004928.1, on the reverse strand, counting down.
TTTTTTTTTTTAAACTGAATAAGTGAAATATTTAACTTTTGGTGGAATTGTATAGTTGGGATGGGGCATAGGTAGTTACTTGGAACAAGCTGGCTTCCATCTTCTGGGCATGTAAACAGCTGCTCTTGCTTCCTGGTGCATTTTTTATTACTGAAGTAGTGAAGCACTCTTTCATTTCTTCAGTTCCTGAATCTCCTTATCTTCTCTGAAGAAGACAGGTTTTAAATATCTTTGGATTTCAAAATAATATTTTGCAATCTGTTTTTAAATATTTGGGGAACACGTGCTTCCTTTGCTCTGAGACTTTTCCTAGCAAATGATATTGATTTCAGGAAAATGAGTGTGAAATTTATGAGAGGGGAGAACTGCAGGAAAGGACTGTAGACATCTGCATGACCCATTTTCCCTTAGCTTCCTCACTACACAAAATTGGGCTCTCTTCTCGCCTCCCTGTTCTTCCCTCTCTCCTCTCTCCTTCCAGTCCCGTCCTACTCACCTCAGAGAAGCTTCCCAATACCATAGGCCAGCTCAAGCTTAAAACACCTTCAGAATTTTAGCCAAAAGTATCCTGTGGTATGGAGTGATAGGAGAAAATGCCAGCTATCAGCAAAGTCTAATCATTAGAGCTTGATTTTTGCATTTGATTGTACTTGGTACATCTTTGCACTTGCATCTGATCCACTCTGTGTCCAGGTTGCAAGTTGTGCTGCTGTGCAGCCACATATAAGGTTTGGGTATTTTATTTTTGTTTGATGTACTGGATTGCATCATTTGCTGAAGAATAAACAGTTGTTGTCTTCCTAAATACAGCTGTTGGGGTTTTTTTCATTAACAGAGAACATGGAAGCTAAATGTCTTGAATTACACCTCAGTGGTGCAGATTGTCGTTCCCTTTAGCTTTCAGTTAGGCCCCCTCAACCATACTGAACTTTTTGTCCAAACTGCAGTTTAAATTGGCTTGGTCATCATTCCTTCAGAGCTGCAAGAGTACTCTTAAACTCTGTGAACAGCGTTGGGACTGCTGCAGCACAACAGAGTGCTGCTTTGGCATCGTCCTGTGAGGGAAGGGGAGCAGAGAGAAAAATGTGTTAGACCACAGAGTTCATAGACCAAAAGATGCTGAATGTAACAGATTGACTGAAGGAGACTGAATGCAATGTCCTTAAACTATGGAATTGTATTTAATAACTCAAAGAGGTAATCTTTCCCCATATCATGTTCTCTTTCTCCTCCACTCTGCCTTCCTTTTAGTGTTTTAATCCTATGCTCCCACACATCTGGTTTTGCCTTATTATGTACATTCAAGTTGGAAAGTCAGCAGTACATCAGATAATGAAAATACGCAGCCTACTGGCGACAGTGAGGTTTGGGTTTTTTTAAAGCAAACCAAAGGAAAAAAACAAAACAAACAAAAAATAAGCATTAAATCACCATTCACGAATAGCTGTATTCCTCCTAGGGGGTTCAATACAGGTTTGAAAAGCAAATTTATAGTGATAACCTCCTGTTTGGAGCCAGCTTCTGCTGACTTTTTCTAGGGGACCACCTCTGGCTTGTGACATTGGAAAGTGACAGCAGTTCTGTCATGCTGGAAGGATGTACTTTCTTCTCTTGCACAGCATTTATTGTTCCTCCTCTGCTGTCAGGCCTCAGCAGAGAGGAGAATCTCACTGACCACAGCAGTAACTTCATAGCTTCTTATTTCATTCTACTTATAAAAAGTGCTTGATATTTTTTTCTGTTGCTGCAAGAAAATCCTTTAGGTGTCTTTTTTTTCTTTTTACCTTGTCAGAAAGATTTACAGTTAGTCTTTAGCAGATTGCAAAAGGGAACAACTCTTTGTTCCTTTTTAAAATTTTGTGCAAAAAACAGAAGACAAAACACTTCTAGTTTTCTGGTTTTCTTTTTAAGTTACTGCTTATGTGCCAGGGAAGCCATATGAGGAGCAGCTTGAGGTCACTTGGCTTGTTAATCCTGGAGGAAACGGAGGGCAGACTTCATTGCAGTCCAGAGCTTCCTCACGAGGGGAAGCAGAGGGGCAGGCACTGATCTCTTCTCTGTGGTGACCAGTGACGGGACCTGATGGAATGGCCTGAAGTTGTGTCAGGGGAGGTTTAGGTTGGATATTAGAAAAACGTTCTTGACCCAGAGGGTGGTTGGGCACTGGAACAGGCTCCCCAGGGAAGTGGTCGCAGCACCAAGCCTGACAGAGTTCAAGAAATGTTTGGACAATGCTCTCAAGCACATGGTGAGATTCTTGGGGTGTCTTGCACAGAGCCAGGAGTTGGACTCCATAATTCTTGTGAGTCCCTTCCAACTCAGGATATTCTATGATTCTATGATAGAATCTTTACCTAAAGAAACTACTAATAATCTAGACTTTCTTCAGATACCTCAATCAAGCAGTTTTGGAAGATGTATGTGTTGTTACAGGAATTATTGGTTCCTTTAGCTTGCTTTATCCACAGACAGATGAGGAATCTAAAATTACTGCATGTAAGGAGGAAACATTTTCTCTGTTACCTCCCCGTTTATCTGTCTCTTTCTTCACCTCTTTTGTGGCTTAGGTTGCGAAGGGATGGGAAGATAAAAATAGCTGCAAATACAGGATTAAAGTCTCAGGAAGAAGTGTCAGGAGTGACATTATGTCACATTTAGGAGTGTTAGCACAAGTGACATTTAGCACCAGGAACATCACCTGCAGTCCTCTGAAATCAGTTTGCATGGTAGCCAGTGTTTCCTCTATGTACGCATGGACTATACTGACAGATTAACTGAGCTTTCATCCATTTCAGATAATGTTTTGTTACAGACTTTATCTGTCAAGAAGCATATTTTTGAGCAGTTTTTTCCTGAGGGTCCAAATGTGTGCACCCATTGCAGTAGGATGCATATGTAACGTCACTTTTTCGGGTTGATTTTAGTATCGCGGGATGGAAAATTTCACAAGACAATTGCATTAATACCGTTAAGCATTTGTCTGGCTTTGCACAAAGCCTGTGACTTTCGTTGCCTAATTAGTCATCTGATATCCTTCCCTACCCTCCTTGTTTTGGTACTTCTTCATTTTGAAAATTAAATGGCCTTTTGCTTTTGACCTTTTGTTCCAGCTATGCAAAGGCTGGTCCTGTACCTCCGTCTCACATGTTGGAAAGCCAAAATTCATTTCATGCTTTCTCCCAGCAACTGGAAACAATACAAAGAGAAAACACGTGATAATGCACAGAAAGCAATCCCAATTTAGAATTGCTGTTTCCAGTTGTAACAAATTAGGCCAGTGTTTAAAGTCCGTGGCATTGTGTAAGATGTTGTGTTTTCTATATTAATGCATTAAAACCAGATAATGGGATTAGACCAAAGAGAACATGGACATTATTTAGCTTGTTCCAGTTTAGTTTGTTCAGTTAGGTCGCTGCTGGAGATCTTGTCCCAGTTTTCGTTTGGAGCCAGAATGCATTTTAAGGACACACTTGTAAAGTAATCTAATTAATACAACCAAATAAATATTTGAAATCAAGGGTGGGGAGGAATGGAAGTGGTGGAAGGATTCCTACATATTTGTGTTTCTGTTCTGTCTCTCAAACACTTTTGCTTTGGGAGCCTTTGTATCGACTCCCAGAACAGCACATGTACCTTTATTTTTTCCTTAGTGGGACATATTGTGCTTTAAGGAGCTTACTGAACTTCTCAGATAGCTTAGGGACCAAATCTGGTCTATTCTCAACTGTCTTGAAGCGGAAGTACAGGCACCTAGTAGGCAATTGATTGTGTTTCACTGGGTAAAACATGCAATTATCATTGTGGCATATATATGTGTATGTTTATGTATTTATATGCATGCTTTATGTAATTGATGGGAAAACACCCTTGCGTTCACTTTGAGTACACCCAAAATAGTTCTCGAACTTTCATTTGTAACTAGCCATGCTTGCAGTAATGAAGGTAACTATTTTTTAGTTGTATTACTGAAATGCACCTCTCATAATGTTTAGCACCACTTCAGCAGCATTTTCCACACTAAATCAGAAGTCCTGCCATTTAGCTGATTCCTCCAGCTGAGTAATATGCCCAAAGCTCAGTGTGCTTTCCCTACCCCAGCCACACAGTGAAACTTAACACTAACCATAATTATGAATGACGCTGTAACATGGGATTATGAATCAATCAGAACAAACTGGTCCACACTGAGATTTAAGGTTTCTGAACCTGTATAAAGAATATGCTTTTGAAGTGCTCTTCATTAAATCATACTGAGTAAAAGTGGGGTTTTATCTTTATCATGAACTTGTGCTTGCCCTGGACTACATTAGGCAAGTTGTCTGAAGGTCTGTCAGGCAGCATGGGGAAGTTGCTGCTTGTCTCTCTGTTCTCCCCTACACCCTTTCCAAAGTCCCAAGATTTTGAATTAACTGACTAGTCCTAAAGGTTTAATTCAAAATTACGTCTGCTAGAATAATAGTGTTTTAACAAAGAAGCTAAATAGTAATGTTTCACTATCTTTACAGTATGGAGAAGAGTGCAGGAGTAAAATGTACCCTCCTTCTGGACCAACGTAAGTAATCTGATTCAGCTTGCCTAGCAAATTACAGAGAAGTTGTGATTTGCAAGTCTGAACAGGGTTTTTTCTTGAAACTCGTTCCTGTTGCAAATCTAGAAAATGCTCGTTACAGGTGGGAAGCACCTGTCTTGTCAAATGTTTCTTCAGAGCCTTCTTTAAATTTCATCTCTGGTGTTTTATCTTTCAGGTTCAAAGGGAATATACCCACATATGTCATAAATCTTGATTTACCTCCTAGCAAAAGATGGGACAACTTGATGCAGGACAAAAAGACAGAGGTAGGATATGCAGAGCTTGTTTGAAGCTTAGCAGGTATAAAGCTAGCACATGGCCTTTTATTTTGAGAAAAGTTTTGGAAAGGAACACAGGTGCTAAAATTATATGAAAGGCATAATATTTTGAGTTGACTTTTTTAATATTATTCTAGCCTAAAATAATGCTTGAGTAAATTCTTTTTTCTGTTCAACACTTGACCTAGCAGCATCAAATGTAGAGGCACTGATGTTTGGGATGTAGAGGAATAAAAAACATAGTGCCGTAGAGCAAGTGTGTGCCATTTGGTTTATCAAATCTCCTTAGTGATGAAGCAGTGCAGGATAAAGGGGGAGGAGTACACCAAAGGAACAGCCTCAGTAAACTGAGATGAAACTGAGGCAGCATCCCTTCTCCTGTGCTCTATAAAACACTGCATGAGATGGTGAAATGGCAAGGGGGAAATTAAGAACTGCCTGCCCTTTTCAGGGATGCTGGTTGTAGCACTGGTGTTTACACAGCAAAAATATTTTTTAAAATACTTGAGCCTATTTCAAACTACTTAAAACAGCTGTTCTTCTGAAGATTGCTAAAAATTCAGTTCAGTAATAATTCATTTCTCAAACAAGGCCAGGGCTTTTTGCTATACTTCTACTGACCTTGAGCTTTCAACCCTGAAAGCCAGACAGATTCTACTTACATGCTAATATTTATTTTAAAGTCTGATTTAAACCAGTGGGTGTTGGAAGCTTCAGGTTGCACCTTAAATTCTGAAAGGTTTTATCTCTTGTGTACTTTGGAGTTAGATCACATGGAAAGGAACTGTTATTTGTGGCCATTCACAAATGTCGCAAATGGAAAGCATGTACTTTTATAGGCACTTTGTCAAGTATTTTTGTCTTCAAAAATATCAGTGCTTAAGCAAAGAGCTTGTAATTAACATTTTTAAAGATAGAACGGTGCAGAGTATTAAAATGTGATCAAAGGAGCACAAGATGGGGATGGGTTTCCTGTAATTGATTTTCTCTGGTAGAAGGACATGTTGGAACTAATCTAGAAAGTTACTTGAACAAAACTTGAAGAGTGATTGTAGTTGGGGGTTGGAAGTGTTTTTCTCACCAAGAACACGACATTTAGCACTTTATTTAAATAAGTATTTTCTCAACAAAATGTTTTTCTCAAAAGTCTGTGAAGGGGTTCTGTTAATATTCTAGCAATTCCTATGATTAAGAGTTTCTATTCAGTAAAAGCCCTTGTTCTTTTTAGCTGAAGACTGTGGTCCAGAATATTAAAGATATAGCAAATACCTTCTTCCCCAGCGGCAAAGTTGTTGACATAGTGGATAACAAAATAGTAAGTATTTTCAGCTTAATTATTTTATTACTGTATGCTCTGACTACCAGAATTAAAATACCACTAAATTTGGCAATTAAGAACTTTAAAAGTTCCTAATTTACGAGTTCTTAATTCCGCTTCCAGAAAAGAACAGAAATGCTATTTTAAAGATTCACTCTGAAATTTTGCCGTCTTGTCAACTCTGAATTACTCTGAAACCACCAAACAAAAAATGCATGTGTCTCTTCCTCCTCTGATTTTTCCCAAGATCTTTTCAGGTTTGGATTAGTCACGCTAGGCAAATATGCTACTGACTTAGTTAGTGGAGCAAAACACTTCACTGGAATTCTTTGTGCAATGTTCTACTCCTTTTAAACAGTAGCATAAAATCAGGTTTTGAAAACTGTAACAGGGGTCTGATTACAGGGACAACTTTGACCAGGCCTCATCTTAAAAAGTAATTTGATTCAGATTAAGATAAGCTTTGGCATGGGATCAGGACAGGGGAAAGCAGTGTAGCGGTAGACACAGCATAAGGTCAGATCTCTTCCCCCTCTTTATTTGCAGCAATATCCCTGTGTGCCTGAGTGGGGTTGAAATAAAGGCAGCACACACAGGTAGTCATACCAATGTGAGAAAGTTAGGGATGCCAGAACACTGACATTAAGGTAAATTCCAGTTGAGCTTTTAATATGTACAAGTCCTACTTCACTCTGTTCCGTCTATTGCTGCTAAGATACTGTGCTAGACTCCATTGCTCACGTCAGTATTTTGATAAGTAATATTTTTTACTTTTTCTAAGTATGTACTTGTCTTCAAAGGACTCTACAATAATCCTCAAGTTCTACTGGATACAGAGAAATTCAATACTCAGTAGTTGTGAGAAGGGTGTACCTGTTGGGGATTAACAAAACAGTGTTAATTTAAACACACGTCATACAAAACTTTCCTTTTCAGGCTCATCTGACCGCCACACTTCCTTATCCTTTCAATGAAGAACTCCAAGGGATTGCAAATTCATCTGGGATTCCTTTGGGTAATAGTTTTCAACACTCATTAACATAGTGGAAAACTAGGAATCCAGACTTGTTTAAAATTAGTATGTTGTAGTCATCTGAGACCTTAACAAATTATTAATAGGTAAAGCAATAAATTGCATCTCACACTAAACAAAAACAGTATTTTAGGGAATGGAATAAAATCACATCAGCCTTTCATCTGGCTGGGACTTCTTTGGAGAGCTGTAGTTTCTCACTCCTAAGTTTTTGGGAAGTTTTATTCTTGTTTTCGTCGTTCAGCTCTGTGTCTGCTGTTGACGTACAAAGGGCAAGCTCAGTCTCATGCTGTGATTTCTTTCCCTTGTGATCCTTGCCACTTCCTTCTGCCTTCCATTTGCACCTCCTGCAAAAGAATGCCTTTCCAGGTGAGAAGTAGGCACTGAATTCTTCAAAAATTGAGACAGAAAAGGACCATTGACCTGTTCCCACTGCTTCCCTCATACAGGAGCAGTACACCTGGTGCTAGGCAGCTGCTCTTACCTGGGAGTAGGGGAACATATAGCAGCTTTCTTCTTTTAAGTGAATTTTATAGCTCCTTGTGAAGTTTCCGGAGGAGGAAGTAGCAATGACTGTCAGCTTTCTTTATGCTAAGGCAGAAGGCCAAGGGATTCTGTTCCTTCCATTTGCCTTTCAGAAAGCTCTTGATTTTGTTGAACCAGTTATTTCAAAGATCAAATAAGATTTAAACAGGAATTCTTTAGAGAAATATGACAGGATACTGAAATTTGCAGTATGCTCATTTCTAACCATTTTTTTTCCTGTTCATGGCAAAAGTTTCAAACTATTGAACTTTGTTTCTTTTTATTCTAGGGGAAATTGTTATTTTTAACATCTTTTATGAAATTTTTACTGTATGCACATCAATAGTGGCGGAAGACAAAACAGGTAATGTAACCCAGAATAATTTTAATAATTTTCTTTTATGTAGAAGAGGTTCCACCTCAATTATGTAAATACAGTCCTCCTCAGCTGCAGGCAAAAAGGTCTAGTAAAGAGACTAAAAGCAAGGATAATAAAAAGGTATTCCTTGGGAAGGGAATAAGAGATCACAGGTGTGTTAGGTTAAAAAGGACAGAAATACTTTCAAAGATGGTTTGGGTTTGGTTTTGTAGGATTTTTTGTTTGTTGGTTTAGGGGGCCTTTTGTTTTTGTTTTGTGGTTGGCTGGTTGTTTTTTTTTTAGTAGGTGGTGTTTGTTTTTCTGGGAAAGAAGTACCAGCTAGACACCTGAAACTTTCTCAGTGCCACGCAGGATTTTCCATCTAGTTTCTAGCTATTGCATGTGTATGGTGCTAGAGATTGACAGAATGAGTTGTCTCTTTTAAGAGGAGAGACTCCTTCATTCTCCTTTTCAGTTGTGTAGCCCTTGTCTGCACCTGTTCCAGCTTAGGAAGTTTCTAAGGGATTCTCAGACACCTTACAAATGTCTCACTTTTAGAGGAAGCTCAAGGTGTTGTGCAGCATTAAGGTATTGTGGAAAGCATCTGAGGCTCAGATGGACAGCAGTCTGCAAGATTAATTGATCTCAGTTATGGCAAAACATTTCTCTGATCAAAAAACCCCCCACCATTATTCTGTGCTTATGAAAAAGGCAACTAGAAATGGTATTTTCCTTGCTTACTTTCCCAGGTATTTGCTTCCTTAGTCATTTCTTGCATTTCTAAGCTGAAATTTGTCTCTTTCTTTTAAAAGTCTTATTTATTTATTTATTTGTTTGTTTGTTATTGTATAGGGAAACTGTACCATGCCAGAAACTTGGATTTTGGACTCTTTTTAGGGTAAGTACCTAAACTTGTGACTTTTTTTTTTTTTACCCCAAAGAAAAAGCTAGCTGAATTTGAAATTTCTACATGCATTTTTTGAGTCTAACTGATGAACTGGATGTTGTTAAGACAGTGACAAGTAATTCTGCATTGTGTGTTTTGCAAAAAGGCTAAAATGAAAAGGATTATTCTGCTGATCTTATGTCAAACTGCCCCATTTACATCTAGAACAGTTGTGTTACTAAGTTTTTTTCTCAGCTCAAGTTTAAACTGTCTCAAACCAAAGAATGGCCCCTGTAACCTTGTCTCTGAGGCACAGTATGTCTTGTTCTTTACATGATGGGATGAAGCATCAGTTTTAATGTGTGCAGTGAAATGGGGATTAGATTGAGGCTTGGCTTTTTTATGTGTTTTTTTTTCTTTTCTCAGATTATTCCCCTAGTTACTGTACTGTACTTTGCTGGCGCTTCCCATGACTCATAATTTCCACTCAGAAGTCAGTGATTTGTATTCCACTGATCTAACACTGTCATTCATTTGGATACAAATACTGTTGTTTGTTGCCCAGCACTGCATTCTCTTTTAGTTCTCATTTCATACCCCATGATCAGGTAGTTCAGCATTTGCTTCTATTACTCCAGTATATTTTGTAACATCACTCATCCAGATGATGCTCGATGCCCAATTGGAATTTAAATGTTCATCTTCATTAAAATTCTCACCTGCCTATCAAAACCTAACATGTTGTCAACTGTAACTCCACCTGTCCCTTGGTTTGGCATGTGTTGGACTTCTCTCACTTGTCAGAAATACTGGGAACATGTTTCCTGAAAATTAAAGAAACTTTCAAAGCTGTTCTCAGGGCCTGGATTGTTTTCACAAAATATAAGAATCTGTTAAGTGATCGTTATCACCCTCTTGCCTACAAACTGGTCTGGCTTATTTTACAAAGTCGATTTGGGACTTCATGTAGAGAAGGGGTTTCTCTTCTGCCTTTGAAAAGTAAGAATTCGAGGTTTGGTGTCATAGGTAGTACCGGTAGCTCCCTTTGCCATCAGGAACAGAAAGAAGTTATGTGTGCTCGCAACAAACCAGCTGTCATGGTGGTGCTGTTTAACCCTAAGCACTGTATATGCTCTTAGTTCAAACAAAACTTGGCTATTTTCGCTGCCTGCCTGTCTGTTTAGACTTCTTAGTTGTTCCTTTGTGGTGCTGCTCAGGTGTCTATGAAACAGTGGTGTTGCTTGACATGAGTAAAATCAGAGGACAGGCATCACACACAGCATGCCTGCATGCTGTGAAGGGAGATTTTAAAAGATACTGAGAGAGGGAAGTTTCAAATTATGTACTGTGTTCTGCAGGTGGGATGTTAAAAATAACTCCTGGACTGTAACTCGGGAGCTGAAGCCTTTAGTGGTACTCTTGGACTTCCAGAGAAACAACAAAACAGTATTCAAGTCTACAAATTTTGCAGGATACATAGGCATGGTGTCTGGAGTCAAACCAGTAAGTATGGGGAAGGGGCCTTGTCAGTTTGTTAAGAGTGCTTCAGGCATTCTTGGGATGTTTTTTAATAAATGATCTCTTAGTTGTTCTGGTACACAGCATAGCTACTTTAAGAAAGATGAAAGAAAGCTGCAGTCTTCCTTGTGAAAGGAGATTGCCTAAATGAAATATTTCTCTTTGGACAGTTCTTAAAAACAGCATTGAATTCTGAATATGAACAGGAGTGATTACAAAGTGCTCAAGTGGTTAGAATTTCTTGCTAGCTAATAGGTACTGCTGTGATCCCAGAGGTGAAATGGCATACTTGTGCTATTTTAACTCCTTCTCCAAACCTTTGTAAAAAAAGAACACCTAAATTGTAAGATTTTTTGGTTGGGTTTTTGTTTAATAGGTACCTGAAATCCGAGGGTTATCTACATCTTCAAAACCAGCTGTACAGAGCTATACCCGGGTCTGCAGCTTTCCACAACTTCTCCTTTTCTACATGGTCTCCCTTTATCCTCTATTATAGGTGGCCCTTCTTGTAGTAGAGCATTCCTTATATAAACCCCTCCATCATATTCATTTATTTTTGTTTTCTGCTCAAGTTGAGAAGGGTTCATTCTGAATATGATCTAGTGTAGCTGAATTCCATTTTTCTCTGAAAGAAACAATTAGAAGGGACTGTGATTTGAGTTTGAATTGCGTGTTGCAAGTAGCATGGATTGAATCAAGTGCAGCTGCACACCCATGTGAATACCAGTAACATATCAGGGTGTACTTGGCACTGGCACTTAAACCTCTGCCTTCAAACTGGAATAGTATGCAGAGGTCTGAGAAGAAGGTGACATACAGCAGGGAAAGAAAAACTGGTAACTCAGTGATGCAACACAGACCAAAAGAAGAAGTGGCCACAGGCTTGGCTTGACTTGCTTAGCATAAAAGCACACTTTGATGATTGCTCTTCCAGGACAGAAAACTATGAATTATCACTTCTGCTTATTCAGGCAGTGATAAATTAGGTTCTTCTCTACATGGGATTGATCTTGCAGTCTGTTACTTGAAGAGTCTAACAAACAAGAAGTTCAGTTGGCATCTAAATTGCAGTGCTGCCTCTTGTTTGTTACTGGTACTAGTGAGCTGGCAGTGGATGAAGGTTGGCTTGTTTAATGCTTTTCAGAACTTGTTCACACTGACAATGAATGAGCGTTTCAGTCTTGATGGTGGTTATGTGGGTGAGTAACGCTCATTTCTTTCATTATTTCTGTACAAGTCTTCCAGAACTTGGGCATACCAACTACCTTAATAAATGATAAATAATCACCTTAGTAAAAATGGTGAATAGATTCCAGATGAGTAAGATAAAACACAGCTTGTTTTAAAGGCTGTGAAAGTTGTAATTGCCTGAGTGAACCATCTGAAAACAAATTAGTGTAAATTTTGCAGGAATCTTCGAATGGTTTCTTGGTAGAAGAGACGGTATGTGGATGGGCTTTCTTACCAGAACAGTATTAGAGAATGCTACAAGGTATTTCCCCTCTCTCTAAATATTCTACTGCTTTAACCTGCTTTGCTTTCAACTAGCATGAATACTGTAGATGTATGCTTTGTATCCAGTGATACAGATACCTTCCTAGTGGCCCTAACATTAAATTGTTCTGGTTTTGGTGGTACTCTGGAGCAGGGGCCAAGGCATCACACATGATCCCTCAAATTTTTTCTCAGACTTTTTTTTTTCTAATGAACCTGTTGATATCTAAAAGCATAACAGCATTCTGCATCAAAACACATCCAGCAGGTAGTTGGATATTATATTATAGGAAGTATATAGTATATTATAGGAAGTAAGCAGAAACAAAGCTGTCATGCAATTAATTAATTCAGTGGAATATGACACAGTACGTCATCATCATTTTATTCATGTGTTAGTGTAGAAAAAGTACCAAGAGCACCTCTAAACAACCATACTTTAGATCCAAAATGAGTAGAGATGCTTTGCTTAAATGTGTTCCTTCATTGTGGTCCTCCCTCCTCATATGTGGATGAAAGGGGAAGAAAGACCAAACTAGTAATGACCCAAACTTCTGGGTCTGTGTAACTTGTTCTCCAGTACTTGAACCATTTATAGCATTTAGTAGTCCAACACTATTTTATCCACAGTTACCAGGATGCAAAAGACAAACTGGCCAAAACAAGACTGCTGGCTCCAGCTTACTTTATACTGGGTGGAAAAAATTCTGGAGAAGGATGTGTGATAACTCGTTCGAGGACAGCTGCTCTGGATATCTGGGAGTGAGTATGCTTGACCTGACACCCAACTCAGCCTTCCAGGAGAGTACAGGTTCCACCAGTAATTGTGTCCTCTATTTCTTGTGACTTCTGTTGTACAAAAACTTAATTCTTTACCATCATTGAAAATACCCTAGCAAGCCTAAAAAAACCACCTGTCTGTATATAGTATATACTGTATATATGTACTTACTGTATCGTTGGAGAAGCAAAACACAAACAGAGATGTCTTTTCCAGCCTTGATATCAAGAAAGGCACATGGTATGTGTTAGAAACAAACTACGATCGCTGGAAGCCTCCACTAGTATTGGATAATCGTAGAGGACCTGCAATGAAATGCCTGAACCAGACAACACAAGAGGTAAAAATCCTCCAAATATGTCATCTCCTGCTGTTCTGAAACTCCCATGTTACAGTACTGACCTGACACAGACAGGAGCATTCAGGTTATTTTCAAGCACAGCTGTAATGACAGAAGTGGCTGGTGGTTTTGTAGTAACCTGTCTCTGCTTCTTGGTAATAAAGTGCCAGCTGGCCCTTTACATGCTGTTTTTTTGTTGGTGGTTTTTCACACCCCCCCCTGCCCAGTTTTGGGGTTTCTCTTCATCTAGGCAGGTTTCCTGCAAGTATTTTCAGCAGCTGCATATGCAGGGGATAAACCTGGAGATACTTTGAGAAAGACTTTCAGTGTTTCCTGGGTGGTTTTACATCAGTGAAATTCAAACACACGCTGTCAGGCAGCAAATACAGTCCAGTGTCCCATGCTCTACTGAGATCTGGTCTGCTCAAGTTTTTGCAGCCTACATTGTTCTGATCTCAAGGTGTATGGGTATCATGTGCTCTTAGAGCTATATCTTGTTACATAATTGAGCCGTAAAAAAGTTACTTTTTTCACCATTTATACTAATAGGATACTGTTCCTTAACATCAGTGTATAATTTTCTTTCAGAACCTCTCCTTACCAGCAATTTATGATGTTCTCTCCACAAAGCCTGTCCTCAATAAGGTAATGCTTCTGTTTCTGCAGTAAGTTTAGAGTGCGGGGCAGACCACTAGTTACTGTACATCTAAGGAGCAGACCACAGCAGTACATTCAGGGGGGTTTTAGGTGAAAACATGCATGTAAAAAACAAATTTCACATTACTTTGTAAATGCAAAATGTAATTGCTAGAATAGCAATAGCTTTAAAATTCTGGGTAGCCTGAGCCCTTTCCTCGTTGCTGGCTCTGGTTTGAGGCAGCAGTTGCTCTGCAGACATCATGAGCACCCTTCTGATCTGAATTAGCCTGTGATATGTGCCTTTGTAATTAGCGTGAAACAAGGTAATATGCTTCTTGGTTTGGGCATACTACGGGCACATTCATCTTGCAACAGAAGATGTTTTAGTCTGAACTTGCAGTTTTGAAGTTTAGAATAAAAAAAGACTGAAGGAAGGAGTGAAAAGAGTTTTTGGATTATGAAGTTAGTTACTGTGTTCAGTGGAGGCAGCATTCTTGACTAAGAACACAGGCAATTCACACTTATGTGTTGTTGACTAAAGGACGTAAATGCTCATTTTAGTTGAACTGTTCAGCTAATATCAGAGATAGGTTTTCACTAATTGCTGTAATGACGATTTTCTTCCCTTTTTCTGCCTCCCACTGCCTGTTAGCTGACTGTGTGCACGACGCTGATGGAGGTGTATAATGGTCATACAGAGACTTACCTGCGGGAATGCCCAGATCCCTGTAGTCCCTGGTAGTCCTGTACCTTTCCTGTGTTGGAAGCTGCTTGTCTGAATATTTCTGGAAAGAGATTCATCAGTGTAACTCCGTTCTTCAGAAATCTGATGGCTATATAGAAATGTCAATGAGCTTCTAACAATGAAGGACCCTTTTCCACAGCAGACTTTCTTGCTTTCTAACAGCAGTACTGCTGACAAGAAATGTATCCTACTGAGTGTCTGGTGTGATTTCAGCCATTTCTGCCAAATGAGTTCAGCAGTTAGCTCTAGATCTCTTCAGTCTTGACAGTATTCTTGTTTTGTTGTGGGTTTGTTAGTTTTTGTTGTTTGGTTTGGTTTATTTAGATTAAAGTACTTCTAAAGCACACGAGTTAAAATGGCACCTTCCAAGCATGAAAAAGAATTGGGTACAAGACGACCATCTGGGTACCGTTCTGTTATTCTTTTTTAAGTACTTAAGATGAATTGCATCTGGTCTAATATGAGGATATGTTTGATATGCCCTGTTATAAAATAACCTAGCAAGTGTCATATTGAGTCACAGAAACAAGGTCTTGGGAAAATATCTAAAATGAGATCTGAGCCAAAAATCTTGCCACCGATTTAAAGCTCTTTTGCTGAAGCTCTTTCTTGGCCTGTTAACAAATTTATTTTTTTTAATACAGATTTTTCTGTTCTCAAAAAAAAATAAATACTAATACAATAAAGAACTACTTTCTTTGACCAAAGTACTCATGCACTGATTTCATACTTCAGTGTAAGTCACCATGGACACTACACATCACATGCCATAAAGGGCTTTCACTTCCAAATAGACTGATTTTAACAGTGTCTGAAAAACTGATTTGTTCCTTAAACTTAAAGTTACTACCATAATAGGGTATTAGGGTTGCTTTGGAAGGATCTCGTTTGGTTGTTTTTTTGGAAAGTGGGGAAGGGAAGCCAGGTCAGACTGCACCATTGGCCAGAATTCAAATTAAAAAAGTACAGGTCTTTCAGAAATAGAAGTAGTAGCACCCTCATACCCTAGGAAGCAGATAAGAAAGAAGTATTTTCATCTGTGTCACTGGCTGCATTGCTGGCACTAATTTCCAGTGCCAGCTCTTGTGTTTTATAACACGCAAGAAGACACTGGAGAGTAAGCTTAGGGGCTGGTATATATGGTGGCTCCCTTGTAATCTTTTCTTAAATGCCCTAGGAAAGAGCTGCTATTCGTAGCCCCACTGATCCAGGAATTTTAAGTTGCTGTTGGTGTAAGGAAAGTATTAGCTCTCTCTATGGTGTCTGCAGACAGTATTGCATAAGGCACTCCAATTAAAACCTGCAAGTTCATGACATACAGTCACAATGGGATATGCAGAACAGTATTTAGTGTAGTGCAGAAGCTGAGAACACAGGATACTACAGCTTCCTGTTCCAAACACTAAAGGGTATTAAAACTTTTTTCCCCCCGTAATTACAAATTTAAGAAACCTGCGGAATGGAAAACAAGTGATTGTCCATAATAATCTTCCTAGGGAAATGGTGGATTCCCCGATATTGGATACTTTCAAGAGTCTGCTGAACAGGGTGCTGGGCATCTTGTCTAAGCTGTTGCTTTTGACCAAAAGGTTGGACCAGATTATCATTGAGGTCCCTTCCAGCCTGGTATTTTATGGTTAAAAGATAACCTTTCATCATCCCTTGTTTCAGTAGCCAGGTTACATCTTACTGCAGACTGTTCTCATTAGAGGTTCTCCTTCCATCAGCACTGGAAGAAGCAGGGACAACAAGAATACTATTTGCCAAATAGCTGCTGATAAAGAAACATGGCTTCTGGCTGAAGAAAATGAAGCATTGATATCCTAGGCCTGAGAACAATGTCTGTAGTAGCACAGCAAGAAGCAATTCAGATGGGTGTAAAACAATAACACACTGAAAGCACACATAAATCAACATCCCCCTATGTAAACTGATGTTAAAAAGGGCCAGTGTGGTTGTACATTTAATTTTTTTTAACTGAAGTATGCTAGCAGAAGTGTGTTAGCATGATTGTACTACCAGAGTCCATTTTGAATATTGAACCTATGTAAACCAAAATCAACATAACAGCATGATTTAATTAGGGGACACTCGATTCACATAAAACAGTTAAAACAACTCAGGTGTTACAGTCTGTACTGTGGAGAACGCACCATGTGCTTCTGAGTGCAGACCTCAACCTGGCAGGGGGTTGTTCAGATTTATTTGGAATGAAGTTGTGTAACAGCCATAATCAAATTACTTTGTCATTTAAAAATAAGTTTACTTGCTTAATTAGTCCTGTCCCACTTTAGCATATGTAGAGCAAAGCAGTGTAGACTATTTACAGTCATTAGCTAATGATCTTTTGGTATCTCCCTTGTGCAAGACAAATCCTCATTTCCACACTGGAAATTGCTTTGTAATTGCAAAAGCACACCTAAATCCCATGAATGTCTGCCCAGAGCCTGAATGCCTATGCCTGCTATTGACTAAAATAAACAAAGCTATTTAAAAACAAACCCCTCAACAACTCTGTCTTACTGTGTCTGCCTTAATATACAAAAAGTGATGGATGTGATTAATTGCTTATTGATTTAACCTTCATCTGTCAACTCTGAAAGTACTTGTTCTGAAGGTTTTATAAAGCCAGACAAAAAGTTTAATTTGCTCTTGTTACAGATTTATTTGCTCTTGTTACAACGACTTAATGTCAGTTTACTGCCTTCCCCCTGCTTCTGCTGCCCTAGGCACTGTGATGGAAGCTAAGACTATTTCACTGAAGAAATGTTTGCAGCTACTTGGAATGTTGGGATTTCATTTAGCTGCCCTTTTTTTAAAAGAGAAAGACAAAAATAATGAAAATGGGTGTGTTTCTTCATATTAATTTGCTGTACACATAGTTGAGGTACCTCACAAACACCAGGAGAGTGGCCTGATTACTTTATTTAGGGTTTTTTTCCCAGGTCAAGTAAGCAGCCGTATATGTTTTTCTCTCTAAGTTTACATGAGAGATTTACACAGTTTTCCTAGTTCTGTTGTGAAAAACTCCAGATATTTATCAAATGGTTAAAAAAAAAAAAAACTGCATATGTAAGCAAGAAGACAAGCACACTTCTTCGTTATTGGTGCGTAGTCTAGTTCTAGAAAAAGCAGCCACAGATTTTGAGCTTCTAGCAGATGTAAATAGAAAGAGTTAATCCAGTTTACTGTAAACTTGATTAAGGTGTAACAGGAAAGATAAAGCATTGTTTGGGCATTGCCATTTATATGCAGAAAGTCAGTTTGCCAAGAAAATTTTACACCTCTACAGTTTCAGGAACCCATGCAGTGAAGCCCCATAACATTTAAGAGGAAGAAAGAATGGCATCTCCCATGCTAAAAACCAAAAATTCTGCAGCTAATGAGGACAGGAGAATCCAGACATTTGAGTCTTACCAAAATCAAGCAGTAGTTCTGGGACACACATGCAAGTGAGTTTGCATTAGAGTCAGTTGCGCATTAAGGCTTTGCTTAGAAGCAAAACTCCAGAGCAGTGCCCATGGATGTCCTGGCAAGTACCTGCACGGAAAGCAGCAGGAGTAAATCGAGAACTTTCACTGGAGTGAGCAGGCATGATGAAGAGTGGACAAATAGGGAGCAGATGAGAGCTTTAGGCAGGCTCCACAGCTAACAGTGAAATAATCCTTCCTCCCAGCACAAAGACGTGTCCCACTTTCACACAGCCAGCTCCTTAGGTTACAGGTGTAAGGAGAAAGAAACGCAAAGAAGATCAAAAGCACGGATTTCATCTTAGTGACAACAGCAGGCAAATTATCTGCTTATGACATGGATCATCAGATGGATTTTTCTCCTTTTGGAGGACCAGAATTCGTAAGAAAGGCACACCCAAGCTCTCTGAGCAGTAAAACCTCTCATCCTTTGCACCAGAAGAACAAGATGAGCCAGAAGGAGTAATGCTCAATCAAAGCAGTGGCAGAAGCCACAGTTTGCCTTGGGAAGAAAACACGACCATCTGGGGCATCATTTATATATTTTATATGCATTTTATAAGAAGCTGCCTTGACTGTTAAGAGAGTCTGGAAACACAACATACCATTGGCCAAAGGCTGTGATCAAGCAGCAAGCAGACCATGCAGTTGTTCCCTCTAGATCTGCTTACGAGTTTTTCAGACGATCCTAACTTGTGGAATTAAAGATCTTTTGTAACTATGTCTGGTCCGACACACTCTCTTAGAAGAGAGGACAATAATTATAAAGGACTTAGCCTCTTTACATACCAAGAAGCATTGTACTCAGGACATTTTCTGATCTATAGTGAATCAGCTCTGAATTACATTAATTGCATATGGGACAATCTCAGTCTAATTTGTTTTGCAAAGTTTGTTCTCCTAGCTCAAGGGTTATGCATGAGCAGTAGAAGGATCCCAGTAGTAAGACTGCCTCTGTTGGGGATTCTGCACTGAAAATAACTCCAGTCATAAGGCTCGCTTAAAGGTTTTCCACTGTTAATCTTGTCTTTCTTTTAATTTTGCTAAGCTGTCTCTATTTGGCAGATACACAGTGTAGAAAAAAAATTCATCCCTAGGCTTTTCCCTCTTTATATTTCAGTAAAAACACTATTATTTTTTTTTTCTGTAGTGAAGAAAATTAGATCATAAAGTGCTGCATTGCTATCATCTTTTCAAAGCAGAACTTTAATTCAGGTACCTGGAGGAGTTTGGATTAGACATAGTCTTTTCTCAGGCTACACCCACTATCTGAATTACACCACTATTTAAACCTTTGAGTAGTTACATATAATTTGCATCAACTTAGTTCCCAAAATGTTACATCTGCATTCCTGCAAGAGGTGTACATACACTATCCCCTGAGAAGTGGAAGCAGTCCGGTTAAGACAGCCATGTCCAGCTCCATGAACCTTCTGCATGAACCAGGTGGAAAAAAGTAGAAGTGACAGGATGGAGGGGAGAAAACAGGGAAGGAAAAAAAAAAAGAGAGAGAGAAGCAAGAGCCAAAGTGTCAGAAAATGTCAGAGGGAAGAGAAGTAGAAGTAGAACAGGAAGATACAGTAGTGGCAGGCTATGAAGATCCATCAACTGCAGTATGATCCTCTACTGACCCTTCCTTTGCTGTCAGCTGAAACCCCAGCCAAAATGTGCCTCCACATCTGCAGCAACACTTTTTTTTCAAATTATGCTGAGAGACAGTAGCTCTAAACTGATCCTCTAAAAAAAGAATATTGAAATTAAAAATGCATATTATCTCAAGCAACCATTCTTCAGATTTACAAGCACGATAAGTTGCATTAGAAGTATACTAAGGCTGTGAAGTAGCCAGAAGCCAAGAAGCATAGGAGCCACTCATCCCCCTTCCTTTTTGAATCAGATACAGTCTCTTTGTATGAACCCAAAATTCCTTTTACAGAGATCCCTTGTTTCACTCACTGCATAGGACAGGCTGTGTTCCTGTGATGAATGAGGGTGGCATAACAAAGGCGAAAGGCTTCTGCTTTGCTCCAGTTTTCAAAACAGTAAATAAGATGATGCCTTGCAAAAGAAAGGGTGGTGTTACAGATCAGGCAGGTCTCAGTACCTACTGGGACAATTAGATTCTCAGCCCAGTTCTGCCACGTGCTGCACAGGCAACCCAGGAGATTGTGGTGTCTGGCTGGTGCCCAGTCTGTGATACCAGGGGTTGTATTTTGGAAGTACTGATCATGAAGGCAATCAAGATGCTGCAATCATGTAAACTGTTGTAAAGTGAATCCTAATTTTTTACCTCTCAGTTCAGGCTCTCAAAATTATTCAGCAATCTTCATTTCAAATTCTGTAGCTCAGAGCTCCATAGGTAACACAGGCACAATATTCTCTGATCTTTCTCAATATCAGGAAGACAAAAACATAAACTAATGCAAAAAGTCTAAAGCTCTCAAAGTTGATTTAGTTTGATCCCAGCAGGCCTTCAAGGATCATGGAAGTAAGTAATGCAGGGAGAGCACCATAGGGAAATTGATAAGAAAATGAATCATTTCAGTGCAAGGTTTGGATAGTTCGTAAAATAAGTAGGGGCCACATGCTGAGTGCTGAACATGGACACCCCCCCATGTTAGCTGAGGCAGAGACTTTTTGAACAGGCCAGCACAGGGGAAAAGAGGAGAGAGGTGACTGTGCGATTAAGAGCCCTGTGTGCACAGGGTAGCAGGTTACATACAGGTTCTTAATACAATCCTGGTGGTTTTTTATTTTGTAGTGCTTGAATTTACGAGCTAGACAGCTAGAGATTTTATTTTTTAAACTGAGGGCTGGGTATCAGTTGATAAGGTGAATATAATATACAGCAGAACATAGCTTCCACCTGTCTGTCTCAGAAAGGGCAGAAGAGCAGGTGTTCAGCCCAGAGAGGACAATAAAGAAACTTAACACAGATCCCATTTACTCAAGGTGTGCATTGCAGTCTCCCACCAGGCCGCCTACACCAGCCCCTGCTCTGCCAGTGGGCCAGCACACCACATTTGCTCTGTGAGGATCTTCGTAATACCTTTACCCCCCAAAACAGCAACCCACTAATTTTTGCCTTCAACCTCTGATTAGACTCTGTTTCTCCTGAGACTGCTCATTTGATTATCTGCCTTCTTTTTATCAAGTAGCCTACAAGTGCAGTGCATGCCCACACCATTCCAGATCAACATCCCAGCCACCCAAATGGGTTTGAAACTGATCCAGGTGACTTTGCCTATCCCCATCTCAAGCTCCCACTTTCAATAATGTCTCTATTACACAACATCACAACAACATACCGGCACAAATCCTGCTTCCCACGGCCCTTGGTGCCAGAGCTACCTGCAGTCCTAAATGCCTTCTCAGACCACACTTTATTTTTTTCTTTCTGTTGGCCTGGCAGTTTTCACTCCTGCTCTGAGCATGCAGAGTTGAGCCAGCACCTCTGCTATGTGGGGGTTAGCTGTCCCTGCCAAACAACCGTGGAATTGTCAGCCACAGCCTGCACAGGTGAACTGCCATTTCCTGATTCTGAAAGCGCTGTTACCAGCCACACCACCACTACCACTCTCCTTAATTTAGAAAGCTGTTTCGTGTTCTGTTGTGATTTGGTTCCACACTTCCACACGCAGGCTGAACACTGTGACAGGAATAACAGCGCTGAGGTTATGCGACACTTTCCCTGTTCAAAACAGTCGGTGAGGAAACCCACGGGTATTATTTATTGTAAACACTTCCCACAGACTAAACCCAACAGGTACCAGCAAGTAGTCTTGCTCCTCTGAGTTTTCCAGTGTAACATGACAACAAAGGAGCATGCTCGAGAACCACGATATGGAATGAGGTGTATCTGTTTAATTTTACCTGTGTGGACATTTTGAATTTATAGCTGAAGGTTCATGCCAATTATACTTCTCAGCTGTGAGTATCTGCCAAATGGTTTCTTACCGACGGAACAAAAAAAAGAGCAGCAGCAGGGTTTTCCCAGAACAAGGCATGAAAACAATCCCTGCTACTACAAACCACAAGCAAGAGCAGAGCTAATCTCATGGATTTTTTTTACAATCACTTCTTCTTGCACTTTCTAAACAGAAGTCTCAAACCTTAGAAGTGTTTTCAAATCTAAATTCCTGCTACAGCGGCTAAAATATGAGGGATTTTTTTCCGGTGTCCACTATTTCTGAGGCACTGACTTCTGCAGTGACATTATAAGTGCCAGTCCCACAATCTGTCCTGTGCAGACAAACACCCATACCCTGGGTCTCTCCATGGACCCATGTGCCAGATAAGCCAGAGAGTCAGAGTTCCAGCAATACACAGCAGTAACAAAAGCACAGGACATGCTGCAACATGTACCAAGGAGACATAAGTCACGTCACTACGAAACACCAGCCTCCACGGCCCACATATATAAAAAAAATCTAAAAGAGGCAGAGATTTGAGATGGAATGTGATGATTGCAATCCTAATAGAATTCAGTTTTTTAACACTGGACTGGGTACAGTGTCTGGCAACCTTATTTCAACACTGTTTTTAAACACAGATGTCTAACCCATAAAATATTAGTATCCATAACTTTATCTTTCGGAGAAGTATAGTGAAAAAATAATCTTTGTTTCCTTTTAAAGACATAAACGACCAAAAATAATTAAAAGTAAAAATACAGAAACTAGTAAATATATAAATTCCATCTTTTTCCTTTTAAGATACTAGTTTCCAGTTTGGTTTGGTTCTGAAAGCTTCTAAACAAATTACGTAAATGATCTATACTAAATACTTGGTTTGCAATAACAAGAAAAAGAGTTAATTATGTTACTTTTAGTCTTCTAAAGTTATGCTAATGAAAACACCAATCAAAGATTGCAGTCACTAGAGTCCTTGCCTGTTGTAGGTGAATTTCATTGAGCAATAAGATTTATAACTTCATCGTGACACAATGTATGTAAGGCTGAACTCATTCAGTTGCTAATGAAATGTGATCTGGGGATTCTTGCACCAGCTGGGTAATGATTAGGGCTTATCACAGATAGGTCTAGGAAAAGGCTGGGAAATACTTAAGCTTGTTCTGCAGTTGTTTTGGGCTCTTAAGAAAGGAGCAATTTTTCTGCAATATCAACCTGAAGTTTTCTGCCATACAAGAGAGGTAATGATAAGGCTTTTAACTGATTTGCAAGTGATATGGTTATATGAAGTCTGATAAAATGCTACTAAATCTTTCTGATTTAGTGCCTTTAAATTGTGAGATGGGTACTTTGTCTTCTCACTCAGCTCAAAGAAAATGTTAATTAAGCACATGGCTTCAGAGAAACCTTGCAGAACTTGCTCATTGTGATGCCTCTTAACTTGAAATTCTGCTTTTAATAGTTGCCTGCTGGCACAAGCAGCAACTCTGTGTAGGTTTCCCAAACCAATAAAGGGGATCCTAAAGGTAGTTTCTGCTTGTGCGGAAAACGAGGTATTGCATTTTATATAGCCATAATCTCTTTGACAACGGCTCCATATTAACTGTAAGCAGAAGGGCCACTCAAACATCTAAGTCAATGTAATAAAAAGGTAGCTCCTATCCTGATAAAAAGTAAGTACTTTAAAAGTAGATGAAGCTAGACTGTGACTTCTAGAATATCTTGTCCATACATGCCATCAGCTGGGGGAAAAAAAGGGGAAAAAAAATCTACATGAGTAGTAAAATACCTGTCTCCTTAACATAGATTGTGGCTGAGCTGCAGAGCAGATTTCTGTTTAAAGACCTTCTCTCTGTAGGGAGCTACTACACTTCTTCCTTCTTTCTTTAGTAATGGTGGTCTCCAGCTTCTCTTAAAAGAGAACTGCTGTCTGTCAGCTGAAAACTACACAGCGACTTTTAAAAATCCATAGTTTTCCTGCACTGCAAGACTTCAGATTTGGCGATTGTAAGACGGGAGAGGTTTTTCATGGTGGAGTGGAGAAATAAAACCTCAAATATAGAAGAGCACAGTAGAGAAAGCTCCCCCCTGTTTTGATTTTATGTAGGTTGTTTTATAAAATACGTACAATTTTGATTCTTCTGTAGCTTAAAGGAAAATTTCTTGAGGGGTTTGTGTTTTCCATGAATGTCTGTTATTCAGGTAGAATTCAGTCATTTTTGTAAAAGAAAGACATTTCCTTTTCCATTGAATCAAAAGCTTGCATATGTAAAATTCCCCTGCAAATAGACAGGGGGTTCTATGGATTTGTTCTTGAAAAAAGCTTCTCCCTCGTCTCCCAGCATGTGTTCATGATATTTAAAGTAGGTGTTTATGCATGGCAGGGGTGATGTAGTGGGGGGTAGTTGTGTTTTTCTGGGTTTTGTGGGATTTCTGGGAATTTTTTTTCTTTCCATGACATGGTTATAAGATTGGACCTAACAAGCTTTTAACATCAAGGCACTGAGAAGCACTTCAGAGTAGTGCTTGCTTTAGAGATGAAAGTATAAGTAGGCACTACAAGTTGAGATAAGGAGTCATTCAGAAAACTGACAGGTCAGCAAACCTCATGCTTACAGTTCAGGTCCTGCTTCTTCCTTAATGATGTTATCTACTTATCAGACTCCCTTTGAAATAATTTAATTCTGTATTTGACTTAGGGTAAGAAGAAACAGTCATGAGCCCTGTGCCTAGTACAAATCCTTGAAGAGTCAGCATTCTGCCCATATTAGCCAAGGACTAGATATAGAAATGATTTTGTTCTTTTGTTTAACAGTGCCACAATCCAACTGGAGTCCATGTGATCCAGAGGGCACCCTGGCCCTTTCTGAGATGTTAGCCCAGACCAATGTACATGAGTGGCACTGCTTCCAACAAGGGTGCTGGGGCTGCACTTGATGATCCTCAGCAGGGCTGGGCAGAGTTGCAGCATTATGTGATGGCTGCTTTCCTTTGGGCCACAGGGCTGTTTGCCCACAGTGTGGTAGGAAATGGCTCAGTGATCTCCAGAGCACTTCCCTGAGGAAGCTCAAAGCCATGCTCCTCAATCTCTGGTGCTGGAGCTGGCTGAGGACACTGTCTTTCCTTCCTTACTGCTAAGTATAAGCCACTGGTTCCCTGGAAGCTCTGTGTAGCAATATGCAATTCCTGGGCTCGAGCAATTGCTTTACCACCTCCTGCAGTGAGTGCCAGGCCTGGCAATGTCCTGTGCCATAACGTGCCATCCTGCTACCAGCACACCTTCTGACCCAGTGGCTACACCAGCACTATTTGGCTGCACATTGCAAGGCTCTCTGCAAAGCAGTCTGGCTAGAGGCTGCAGCATCAAATAGTACTGTACTCCCTTGCCTCAAAGAAGGGGATTGGGATGTAGCTTTATTGAGACATACTCAATTCATTTTTTCTTCTCCTTTCACTCCTTACAAATAAGAAACAGGACAGTTGGATTGCTGAAAATTATTTACATTGCAGTTAATGGGATTAGGAATTGGTTATGGCCAGAAGCCCTTCTTCTACAGGGCAGAGCACTGAAGAGGAAAATATGGTACCCCAAACACCCCATGCTGAGTGAGGACCAGGTAAGTTGGAGCATCCTGTGCCCCAGCTTTGCAAGGCCTTTGGCTGACCATAGCAGCCAGCAGAAAAATCCCAGAACAGGTGCTCAAACACTTCTTGTGGCTTTGCCACAAAGGCAGATACAGTTTTGTCTGTTTGACACGTTGTTTTGAACCAAGCTAAAGATTTCTTGTCCTGAGCTTTATTTTTGAAGGCTTTACTTTTACTTCAGCTCTTAACTGTCTTTATGTGAGTGCAAACAGATACTTAAGGCAGATGTAGACATGCCAGTTAACTGTGCTGTACTCTGTAAGGATATTATGAGCTTTCTGTAACCAGTTTTCCTAGATATCTTCTCTGAATTTTTACACAAGAGGACATGAATATTTCAGGTGTCATCATTGTGCTTCAGGATTAGGCAGTCTTTCATATCTATTGATACCTGGCCGTTCCCCAGGAGCAGGTTAAGGATTTTACATTACTCTATTCAGTGAAGATTGTTGCAAAAGTGCAGCACAGCAAATGACATGCTTTATTCCTGCCTGCGAGGGCTAAGAAAGGTTCACTGCAGCTCCCCTCCCTTCTGTTTGTTATACAGCACTTCTCATTCTGACAGTGGTTCAGTTCCTCATGGAGGAGCAAAACGCCATCACAGAGGTCCCGGCAGCCCTAAAGCGTCTGGCCAAGTATGTAGTGCGTGGTTTCTATGGTGTAGAGTACGCCCTGGCCCTCGATATACTGATCCACTACTCCTGTGTGAAAGAGGATGACTTGCTACAGCTGCTCAAGTATGAACGTAAACAGCTGCGTACTGTCCTCAACACGCTCAAGGCAGACAAGCTGGTGAAAATGCGGATGAGAGTTGAAACGGGGCCTAGTGGGAAGAGCACAAGGCACAGTTACTATTACATCAATTACAAGGTGCTGGTGGATGTGGTAAAATACAAACTAGATCATGTACGCCGGAAAATAGAAGCGGATGAGCGGGATTCAACTACCAGGTCCTCTTTTAAATGTCCATCTTGCTCAAGCACTTACACAGACCTTGAAGTCAATCAGCTCTTTGATGAATTTACAGGTATATTACTTATATTATTTGCTATTATCTTAAAGAATAACACTGATAGCACAAAATTGTCTCCTAGGCAAACTTTGCAATAAAAGCATGTTTGTTAGGATATGCTTCTTGTTTGCTGGTGCACAAGAGCCTGGGACACGAGAAGCTGGGAGGTCAGTGGCAGAGAAAATGCTGTCTCTGTAGAACACGCCAAGTAAAAGGAAAAATAATCTTGAATATATGAGCTGGGGTTGGGAATCAGATTTCAGGCCTCAGCTTTGCTTTTAATAAGACTCTTAACCTGGTTTTGGATTACTCATCCAAGTCTTGTGAATCCCACTTTCTCATATGGGAATCAGAACATAGTACTGGCTTTACCCTGGTGTTAGTTAATCCATTCGTGTGTTCAGTACTCTGGTTTGTTAGATAATGTATTGGTGTGTTCAGCTCTTCTGATGGAAGAGTTGGTCAAGATGGATAAGACTGTTTGCAGTCACCTACTGTAATTAAGCGTCTTGCAGGTCAGCAGTAGGAGGTTCTGTCACTCCTGGGCTGGAAAGTTCAGGCTCCTCCCAGGTCAACACGACCCATCCACAACAGAAATGGTGTCAGAGCTTGTGGGTTTTTCTTCTCTAAAATGAAAATAACTAAACAGAAAGTAGTCTTTCAAAATGAGTTAAAATGGCATCATAGTGCAATACATTAAGTGTAGCGACCATGCTGACATTTGGGTCCTAGTATCTGCAAAGGATGTCAGAGCCAGGGAGAATGAACTTTATATGACTAAACTGAAATGTTAATGGTGGTGAAATTAGCGTACTGCCAGTTAGCAAAATCATCCCTTTCTTCTAAATGGAGGGATTCGGTCGAGTTACTGAAATGCAAACATTGAGGCTGGTGATATAATAGAATAAGCTTTAATTTGGGGGTTTTTTTTGTTTTTCCTGAAGACATAAATATAGGGTTTTAGCATATGCCTTGACTCTAAATTACTCTTTTTGAACTAGAAGCAGATGCTACTTGTGCTTGCAAATGTCTTTTTTTTCTTACATAAGAACTGAGAAGATGAGATCCAAGAAGAAAAAAATAAACCTTACTATCTGATGATAGTCCATGTCTAGTCAACTTAACTTTCTCTCCTGAGATATTTCCTCTTGCATAGCAAGTGTGTGAATATCAGTTTGCCTGTAAAACTGAGTTCCCCTAGTTTATGTAAACAAACAAATAAAGCTGCAATGTTCTGGTAACTGTCCAGGCTGTGGACTGCTTAGCAAAGTACTGCTGATCTCTTTGCATCTTATGAACATGAGAATTTCCAATTTGCAAAATGTTGCAGAGACCTTCCACTGCACTTACTGCAACACTGAAGTAGAGGAAGACGCCTCAGCATTTCCGAAGCGTGATGCTCAAACCTTGCTAGCAAAGTTCAATGAGCAGATGGAACCTGTCTTTGTGCTGCTGCGTGAGACTGAAGATATTGTTCTGCCATTTGACTTGCTGGAGCCTCAGCCAACAGAAATACCAGAATTATCAGAAAGGTATAAACATAACCCTCTAGAACTTCTGATTGTTGCAACCCCCCCCCCCAACAACTTTCCAGTTGTAAAATCTTTGAAATACTAACTTGCAGCCTACTTTGTACTCCATTCTCCTCTGTTCTGTACAGGCTGCTGTTCAATGAAGAAGTCTGTAATATCTAAGGCATTTTAAATTATTGCTATGCATTTATAATTTTATTTTTGCTACCTTTTTTATTTTAAGTAATTTATTTTCCAGAATTCTTCCTCAGCTAGTGTTTATAGCTCTGTGAGAAAGTAACATTTCTCTATCAGTGTGCTTCATCCAGTGGAGCACTACTGAAAAGACCTTGCAAAAATCAATGGTTCAGAACCACTTGCCTCTGAGATGAGGTAACAGGGAATGCAAATTATTTTAATACAGAGCATTTGTTAGTCTGCTGACAAATCATGAGTTTGGGGTTCTTTTTGTTTGTTTGAGCTTGTTGTTTGTTGGTTTGTGGTTTTTTGGTTTTTGTTGTTTTCTTTTAATGGGAACTAAGGGTGTTCTTCCCTGAATTTTACCTGCTCAAAATGTGACACTCCATTTAGCTTTGATGAGAAGCTGGGCTCAAGTGCGCTGGAATCCTCCAGCGGCCCTGAACAACAGGCACACAGAAGTTCCTCTTTGAGCATTACGTACACCCAAAATGTAGTTATTGATGTCCAAGACTCAAAGCGCAAAAAGCAAAGAGCAAAAACAACTACAGAGCAACCTATCTGGTTGTCACAGAGCACTGTGGAAGGAGCAACAATAGCCACCAACAATAGCGGTAAGTTTTAAGCATTAGCAAATAAATCCATCAGCCTTAGTGCATTTAAATATAGCTTTCCTATTGAAAATGTAGTGAGCTTGGTTTAGAAAATAGTGCAGAATTGAAGCATTATTCTAATGGTTATCAGATATTAGTTTCTAAAACCTAGCCTTTAGACTGATTGGAGTAATATACCTAGAGCCAGAGGTTAAGTACCAGGTCCTGAAGCTTCTGGCTGTAATCATGCAGTAACATTAGTGGTAATCTTTACAGTGGGAAGCTCTTAGCAATGTCTGTACTTTCAGCAGAATTCTAATGTGGGTAGAAAAGATCCAGAGTGGAAAAAGTCACCTATGTAGGCTGTCTGTGGTAACTATAAGCTATTGACCCCTCTAATCCTGAGTATTGTGTATTAGGAGTAAATGCTTCTAAAGAAATTGAAGAAAGTGTTAAAGAAACTGTCAACAATAATGAAATCCTCAAGACTCTTCTGATCCATGAATTGAAGTCATCATCTAGCACACACCAGGCTCCTGTTGTCAAAAGCAAACTACATGAATCAGGCAGTGATAGTAGCCAGTTTGAAGAGGATGCCAAGTGCTCAAGAGGAACACGAATGAAAGCAGCAGGCAGCCATTCTGAACAAGAGGAACAGGAAACTCTAGGTCCTGTTGTAATGGTAGCTGGACAGCCACGTGCATATGGTGAAGTCAGTGAAAATCCAGAGCTTGTGTCTCTTATGACAAAAGAAGAGAGAGAAGCTTATATAAAGGTAGGACAAGAAATGTTTCAGTCTGTCTTTGAGTAAATGGTATTGTGTGAATATGCACACTTATATAGAATGGGTGAAGGCTTCTGAAGTTTACCACTGAAGGGTTTTGTTTGAACTCCTGGCTGTTACGCAAGACAGAATCCTGTAGTAGGTAACTACAATTCAAAATACTAGCATTACAGCCACAGCAACCCAAAGTTACTATGTGTTTTCTGTTGTCTTAATGCTTAGACTTTATAAGTGATGTAATTAGTTTTGGAGCATGAATCATTTTAGGCCACGTTGGGATCTGATTAAAATAACATTGCAAAAGCAGTGATGCAATCTGTTGTAAGAAATCAATTATTCCACCTTCCTCTCAGAAGTAGCAGTTACTTCCAGTAGTGACGATGAGTCCAAGTCCAGTATGATTCGGTTTTGCTCTATACCAGTCTCACATTGCTTTGTTAGGTCACTCCGTGTACAACAGTAAGGGATAGATGCCACACAGCAATCTACTTCCAAGGAAAGAGCTGTTACTGAATTGCATTAGCGTTAGATGAGAACCAGCTCCGGCCTCTTAAACTTTCATCCTAAAAATAGTTATCACAATTCTTTGTACTCACTGCTCTACAGAACTGCCTCAAGTGATGAACTGTGCAATAGGCATTGAACAGTAAGATGTAACATTCACTTTGGTCCAGATTAGTACGGGAGCAAGCAATGTATTTAGCACAAGACTCTGCTTCTCTTACCTCACACTCTCCTGTGCTCTTTTTAAGCAAGAAACAAATTCTACTTGAACTGAGCTACATATGTAGGATGCCAGAAGGACTGGCATTAGAATGTAAGACAGAGCTTAACTTTTCAACAATTCTGCTACTTGAGTAAGGGACAATGAAAGTAGACTAGAAGAGCACAAACAAACACAGGAGGTTCCCTCTGAATATTAGGAAGCACTGTACCGTAATGGTGACTGAGCACGGGCACAGGTTGCTCAGGGAGGTTGTAGTCTCCCATGGAGATATTCAAAAGGCAGCTCGGCAAACATCTCTGAGTGGTCCTACCAGAGGAGGGGAGCTGCACAAGATGACCTCCGGAGGTCCCTGCTGACCTCAACCATTCTGTGATGAAACGGTGGAGAGTAAGTATGACCAAAGAAACACAGTTTCAGTGCATTTTTCCTGAACACACTCTGTTGGTTTTGGATGAGGTAATTTTCTTCACAGTAACGGGTGTTGGGCTGTGTTTTGGATTTGTGCTGAAAACAGTGTAGATAACACGGATGTTTTCATTATTGCTGAGTGGGGATTACACAGTCAAGGACTTTTCTGCTCCTCACCCCACCCCTCCACCAAGGAGGCTGGGGGTGCACAAGGAGGTGGGAGGGGACACAGCTTGGACAACTGACTGCCACTGACCAAAGGGATATTCCAGACCCATATGGCATCAGAGAAGAAGGGGTGACATTTGGAGGGATGGCATTTGTCTTCCCAAGTCATTGTTATGCCTCATAGAGCCCTGGAGATGGCCAAACACCCTGTGATTTTGCTCTGCTTCCATGCACAGCTTTTGCTTTAGCTCTTAAACTGTTTTTTGCTTTCACTCTTCCAGCTCTCTCTCTGATCCCACTGGTGGGGGAGTAAGCAAGAAGCTGCTTGGTGCTTAGTCACTGGCTGAGGTTAAACTCCCACCCTTCCAGGGCAAAAATTCAGGAGTGGTGTGGGCTCATGCTCTTTCTTGAGCTTAGAATTTAATGATTCACCATATAAACTAGACTTGTTTCAAACCTGCACACATTATCTTCTTCTACTTCATAAAAACCATCCTCTTTTAGGTTTACCGAGTGATTCTTGGGCTAAGCTAGTCATTAATAACTTGGATTGTTTCACGTTCACAGGTTTACCTTTGGCACAATATCTCTCATTTACTCAAGTTTAAAGTCTGCACAGTAACTAAACTGTCTTCAAACCTTTTGCTAATAACTTTTGTCTTTGGATGTGAGAGGCATGTGACCATGATCTGCCACTTCAAAATTCACTCATAACACCTAGAGACACTCCAAACAACTAAAAAATGAAATCACAGAAGAATTACATTCTCATTTTATTTAAACTTCAGGCATATTTAGGCTTCACTGTCACTAGACTGCCACCCACCGTATATAGCCATAATATCACACTAACCTCACAAGCACCACAATCCTGAATTAAAGATGACCAATGCTTTTCAACTACTGTGAGAAAATCCTTGTGTTTAAGGTAAACAGGATGTCTATAATGCAGCAGATCTGCTGAATAAGCTACTTCTAGCTCAGTTTTATGACTTAGTATTATTAGCAACTCTGGTCTGAAAAAGTGAAGAAAGTTTTCCAATCTACTTTTCTACAATTCTAATTCCACCTTTACCATTAGACTCCATTAGTTGCTGACTGTTTTTTTAACACATGAATTTTTTTGTAAGGAAATTTAGGAAATTCAAATTAAAGTCAAATACTTTAGGAACAGATTCTACAGACTTTCAACTGCATCACTTTTAACTGTTACCTGTGAAAGGACACTGGCATTTTCAGACAGGCTTATTCCTTTGAACACTCAAAGTGCAAAACAAAATGCAGGAAAACACAGCTGGTTTCTGCAATTAGCAACAAACCTGGGGTATTTTAAGTTCACCTCAGATAAATGTGCTGATACAAAGGAATTCCACAGACAGGAACTTTTTTGTTACAAACCACCTATACCCTAGGCTATAAAGGCAACATGTAGGTATTACTGCGTCTACACCTCATATTTGCAGAAGATGGAGAAACTTGGTGGGACAAGAATTTCTTGTCCCAGGAAAATTAGCAGTGTTTCTTGTAAGAGAAGTAAAAAACTGCTACAAGCATGCCAACACTTAAAGTCAGTTAACTTCCAGCAACAAGTTCAGCATACCAGTTTCCAAGCCAAAGGAAAGTTTTTCAAAAGACAAAATTTACAGACAAGTCCAAACTTTATTTAAAACTACTATTTTGAACAATTTTAAAATTACTAAACAAATCACAATAAAAAATAAAAAATTAAGACAGAAAAAGAACAGTGCAGCAAAACTGAACAGAAGTGAATTCAGTTCCAGCTGTTTAAACTGCCACAGGCAGAAGTTCACATACCTATCCTAAGAGGCAGTGTGTCAAAAATTTTACATTTTTATACACTTCCAGAATTCTGGGAAATTAGTGCTGATCTTCCGTATGCATTTGTATACATGGAGTTTATAAATGCAGATATCTTCAGGTTATTCTCATGCATTTTGAGTTCCAAAAGTTTCTGTAAAGTAAGAGTACATTCATCATTGTCTAATAGCTACAAGGCATCAAACACAGCTCATGACCACATTTCAACTCCTAGATCCCTTGAAGTACCTTGATGAAATATTTCATCCTCACAAGCATTTTGAGCCATGGATTACTTGAACAGCTACAGCCATC
Organism: Oxyruncus cristatus; assembly: GCA_013399855.1. Classification (NCBI taxonomy): domain Eukaryota; kingdom Metazoa; phylum Chordata; class Aves; order Passeriformes; family Cotingidae; genus Oxyruncus; species Oxyruncus cristatus. The sequence continues at coordinate 418,403 of VXAY01004928.1, read as the reverse complement.
CCCACATACACAGATTAAGAATGGCTTAGTGCTACCTACAAGTCTGGTGTGGCATGGCACTCCCAGCCGGACTGCTCCCACAGCAGGCACATGCGTCAGTATCCATCAAATGGGCATGATGGACTTATGCTGGCATAGCTGTGACAAGCAGAATGCTGACAGGCAGTGAATGAAACGGAAGGAAAGATGCACCTTTCTTCACACTTTGTTCTGGAAAAATCTATGCTGTGACTGCAAATGCATTAAAAAAATGCATATTTGATGAATTGGAACTAGCTACACTAGCAAAAAACTGCTACTGTGGGAACACCCATTTCATGTCTTTATATACACCCTTACTGTGTTCTCCACTGGAGAATTACCAGTCTAAACAAGAGAAGTCTCTAATACTGCAATTTTGTCACAACATCAACACTATATTAAATAAAAAAAGTTTTCTCTGACCTGCATTACCATCAAATTTTTGTAAGCTGCATAAATACTGTTTAATGGAAGTTACAAATTGTTACTGCTATCATACACACAAACTTTTTTATGCTTCATATGAAAAATAATTTCCTTTTCCCAGAAGAGATATTTTACTATTCTGAAAAGTCTCTTGAACTTTTCTATCACAAAACACTGAGCAGTCTGTCAGGAAATTATATTGAGCATAATTAAATCAGTTAAGAACAATTAAACCCAAGCTTGTGTAATATGAAACAAAAATACTACTCCACTTGAGTAAGTTCCAAAACCATTACATTGTGACACGCACTTTACGTATGTTAATTTTTATGACTTGATCAGCGACATAATCTAACAGAAGTATATAAAAGGGACATGGAAGGCAAAATCCCTTCATATCAATAAAGTATTTTCAAATGCATGATAACAAAAACCAATATTCTTTCAGCACCACAATAACTGCTTCTTCAGTAATATTTAAATTCTAGCACTCCAGCGTGTATTCCCAATTTGCGTGTAGATTTAGAAAATAATCTTTACCAGGTTCTTTCAAAGTTTGGGCATCTCCTACTAATTCTTGATCTCGAGCTCCACCTCCATCCAGTAATTCATCAGACAAACTGTTGGTTTGTGCCTCTGTTTCCATTTTCTTCATTAAATCTGCCTTCATAAGAGAGAAAGCAAATCTCAATTCTGGATAATTTCTTTGTGCTGTCTAGATAAAGGCATTTAGGGTATGCACCTAAATGACACCCCACAAATAGTAGCCAAATACCTCTGAATATACAGCAAGTTTGAGGGGCAAGTCTTCAACTTTCACAAAGTCATCTTCATCAGATTTTTGACTTACATTTCCAGAACCAGCTTCCTGTTAATAAAAATAGGGATATTTAAGAGAATAGTGCTATTTTGTTTTATTTTCACTTTTCGACTATTAAAGTACATAAAAAAACCCAATGCCCAACAAGACTGCAAACTAGACGTAACACTGAAATAGAAAAAAAGTTTCTCCTGTCTCTTGGAAGTATCGTAACCAAAACATACTCACATATTCATTCACTAGCACAGGGGACTCCGTGTCAGGGCTGCCAGCCATGGAGCTTTCAGAACTTGCACCCGATTTGTTTCCTGCACATGTGGTATCTTGTGTTTGTGTTTCATTTACTGGTAAAGATGAGCTTGATTCTTCTGTTTTCACAGTGGCTGTTACAAAGGATTCTGGGGTATTGATTGTTAAAGGTGGTGTATTCTCCATGACATTGAGGTAATGAGGTACAATTGTAGCCACATCTTGTTCACCTAAAACCACAAAATTACATTTTTTATCTTGGCAGAGATAGTAAAAGACTGAGTGTACAAAAATGCTAGATTATTATTTTTTTACAAATTATGATCCAAAGCCATAAATGAGCAATGAAAGTGAATTAGTCTCTCAGATCAACACAAAGCAGACTGAAATAAAACATCAGTTATTTGTATTCTCATACAATTAAGTATAAGCAATTATCACATGAGAGTACATGACTTGATTTCTGACTCAAAACAGTTAAAAAAACCCAAAACAAAACGCAGAAAAAACAATTTCTAGAACTAAATGTCCTACTATAAAATATCCATTCTAGGTATGAGGAGATGCAATACAGAACAATAAATTCCTTAACGCTGTGATCACAGGATCTTCTCAAATATTGCTTTTAGTCTACAAAAATAAGCCAAGAACAAACCCAGTATTTGCAACAGAAAAACACAGGAAAGGTGGTGGTAAGAACAGTTACATCAGAAGTAACGTGTATCGCCCTGTAAGCTTCCATTTTTTAACAGATTATGATTTCTCAGTTCTTAAGCAGTTGCAACACAGCATTACTCACAGAAAAAACAGATCTTTAGATCTTTAAAGTACAAAGTGATTTCAACTGCTGGTAAAAGGGTAGTAGCAGAAAAAGCAAATCTAGATAAATTTAAACATCAAAATACTGTAACAAATTTACTCTGCTACAGTTGTGTGTCAAGGGCTGCAACAATCAACTAAAATTCATGCTCACATCAGGCATCAAAACCACATCTACCTACCTCAGATTATTCCCTGTTTCCTTGTTGTGTCCATATTAACAGACATATCTAGGCAACTGATACAGTTCCATGAAAAAGTCCGGTAAGCTCTTGCAAATTTGATCATCTTTTTGTTAATTACATGTATCACAGGCAATGTCCAAGATAATTCTTACAGTATGCAAATTCTTATGGAAGTGTTAGTCCCTCAGTTACTGCTTACAGGGCTTACCTTTAACAGATTCTTGTTCTGATGACAAAATCTCACTGCTTTTTGCCTTACTCAATTCTTGGTTTGAGTTCTATTGGGGAAGGTAAAAACGAGTTACAACAAATTCTACTGATCAGCTTCGTATCTTATTGGCTAATTTACTAACTAGAAACACACTGTACACTTGCTCCATGATTTCATGTTTTCACCAGTTTGAAATAAAGACAACAAGTCTCACTCCCTATTCATCATCTGGTCAACAACAGTTTACAAAACCATTAACAGTGATGCAAGTGTATGATTTGAACATTTTCTTTTCACTATAGTAGTTCCCAGGTAAACTCTTTGGTTCCACAGAACAGATCTGTTGTTTCAGCCTTTAAAGTAAAATGTTCCAGTTACATCCTTGTCTAACGTTAATACCTGTTGACTACACTAAAGAGATTCAAGAGATTCAGAAGTCAATCTTATTTACTGAAATATGAAGACATGACAAGTCTCCAAAACCAGGTCACACACATCCAAATGTTTTAAAGAAAACTAACAGCAAAATGACAATAACATTTCACCATTGTTCTAGAAAAATTATCACATGATAAAGAGGAAAGACAAAGACATTCTAGAACATAGGAGTTAGTGGCTCACAACTAGAACATGATGTCAGCAAACAGAGAAAGAACCAGTTAAAGGTTTAAAACATGATCCTTTTTTGAAAGTTTAACTTTTCATTCGCTGTTTAACCTTTTTTCTCTCTCAGAGCAGATGTAAACATTAATTTTGTCTGTGTCCATCCATGCATTCAGGCATCAGCTATACCAATAATAAATTCAGGGGAGGAATGCTACATTTTGTATGTAGCAGCTATTGGTATCATGCAATTTCTTGTATCATTCTTCTACTTTCTATAGTAAGAAAACAGTGCAACAAGAAAGACTGAGTTACATATGAATATGTACTGAAAAGCTGTGTACTAGCATAGGTTTGTTCTGCATTTACAGTTTTGGTGATACCTGTTCATTTTCAGTTGTTGTTTCACTGCTGGCTTGTAGTGATGTCTGCACATCAACAGGTCCTTCCTCAAATTCTATTTCTTCGTCTTCATTCTCATCTTCTCCACTGCCATAGTTAGTCAAAGCTTGGGTTTCTGCTTTTGACAAACCTAAAGGCAAATCAGTGTAAACCCATATTGCCAAATCCCACTGGGGAATTTACTGCAATGATCAGTTGTTATAACCCTTGCTCCAAAACATACTTTAAAATTAAGATACAGTAATGACTGTATCCGTATGAAGATGCGTATGCTTCACATCAGCTATATTATGAACAAACACCGCTGTGTTGCTGTGATCTAAGTTATTAAACAAGTTGGTGTAAAGAATGTAAATGGTAAGGGAATCCAAGCCAGGAGTAGTTGGTGTTAAACGAAAAACAAGATAAAAAAATTAGTAAAAACAGGCAAGCTTAAGCAGAAGCATATTTAAAAAAACCACACATTATTTAAATGAAAGACTGCATAAAATTTCAGCAGTTTTCACATCATTCATGGTAAAGTCTGAGACTGAAGTTTAGCTTAGACAAGATACATAACAATGAATCTGATTCTAATGTATTTTTACAGATCTACTGATTATGAAGAACAAAAGCTCCTCTAATTGGAATGTTTGACCCTTGACATGATACTAGTAAATACAGTACTGCAAATCTTTCACTGAAAAAAGACTGATTAGAAAATCTGCGAGAGAAAATGTTACACAACACTACTTCATGCAAATCTTGTTGTAAAATTAAGTTGCTCAAAACTACAGTGAAAGCACTGAAAGCTGTAGAAACATGACTTACTTATTGCCACTGGACCACTTTCACTTTCCTCATCTTCCTCTTGATCAGACGCAGACATATTGCTTTCAGGAACTCCATTACCAGCACACATTTCTGAGTCCTGTACTCGTTTAACCATTTCAGTCTCATCCTTGTCCTAGGGAAATAACGAATACTAAGTGATTTCGTGTTTGTTTACCTGAAGACTAAACTATGGTTTCTGCATCAAGGAGTCACCTTTATTTCTCAAAAATAAAGAAGTATCTACAGACTAAAAATCTGTTTGAGTAGTCCTTAAGGTCTTGAAATGAATACTGCAGAGCTACTCCTTAAAACAGACCATCAGAACTTCCTATGAGAGATCATGCACTGTTCAGACATAACTATCAAGGACTTTGTAACTATGCAGTATTTCATTGTCTGAAAGAGTTGAAAAAAGGTTCTTTAGATTTGTCATTAGCGACAAGAAAGACACCTGCATTATTACCTTCTAGCAACTTTCCTGCTCCTCCTAAATGAGAAGTAAAAATATTCCTAACTGTAGCTTCTCATTTCTTTAGCAATAGCTACTCAGCAGTCTCCCTGCTGAATGATTTGCTAAATACACTGAGTGAGAAAATTCTGCTCCTCCTATATGAACAAAGCCCTGAGTTTGCAACCATGACAAGTGATATACAGCTTCCCCCCTTTTATTTCCAGTGTGACAGAAGCTCTAAGCCTTAAGAGAAAGCACTGACTCCATGAGCATACATGCCTATTCATACACCTATGCCCCTTTAGGAAAGCAATCAACATTCTATTGAGTACATTACCTACATCATTCCCTTGACTGGAGAAAGCTGAACATTCCAGCAGAAAATACAAAACTTCATATACAACCCGTCTGCCCAAACAATGATATTAGTGGTTTTCAAAGCAAACTTAAAAAGAAAAGGGAGACATTCTGAGCACTAATGTTTAATACTCAGAGCACAGGCAGACTTGGGCTCTGAAACCTCAAATACCATGTGTCCCAACTCAGAACATCTACATTCTCCCTAAGATAGAAAGTAAAAAACTTATTCCATTAAAAAAGAAAATGTTAACTGCTAAATATAGTTAAGCTATATTAAGCTGTATAAGGAAGTATTCCCTTCCTTAAGAAGGGAATCTGCAAGTTTCTCTGATAAAGTAAATCACTGAAAATAACAGGAACGAGATTAATAAGTTTCTAAACACTGGGAAATGGGATCCTTACAAATACTTGATTCCTATAAAAGAGAACAGTAAGACTAAGTGATCTGTGAAATTATCTGAAGAATAAAGACAGTTGAGAGCCATACACATACTTTGTCCTCATCGACATCTTCAGCAGATGAACAAACATCCACCTGGAGACCTTTTTTTGCCTAGAAGAAACACAAATTATCTTCAATTCTAAACTGAAATAGCTTGGACATAGTGAACCAAACTAGGGCTTCATGAAATCCAGGCTGAAATGCCAATCTTACCAAGAACTGCTATCTTTAAATGGCAGTAAGGCACAGGGACTTTGGTACACACAGGTGTCTTCAAAATTTCAGAGTTGTAAAGCATTAAAAAACTGTGCTAGCCCTTTTTATTTATACAATTACGTTTATATTGGGCTAATTCTACAGTCTGTGGTCGAATCATATTTAACATAAAGAATTAGATACATCATGGCAGGGGGTTAGAACTAGATGATCTTTAAGGTCCTTTCCAACCCAAACCATTCTATGATTCTAGTTCTGATCAAGACAAAGCACTGTGTTTTTCAGCAAGCAATCTAATACTGGTTACTTTACTGGACTCAAGAGAGCCACAAAAATCAAGCAAGATAAAGTGTGCCTGCATCTGGATTCCAGAGTTGAGGGCTGTTAGAAGACCATACAGAGATAACTGCACATCTGTACAAAGTAACCAGGACCTACCACTTCTGGCTCATCTCTGGCTCTGTCTGAACTGCTGCCACAGCAACCCAGTAAACACTGCCTTAAACCCAATTCCCTTCAATCTAAGGAGAGGAAACCTTCAATCTAAGCTGGTTCCATGCTTTCTCATAGCAGTGTATAAACCAAATCTTTATGTAACAAAGGCATAATGATTAACTTCAGAAAAAACAGCAAGTCATGTCCAAATCTTTCTTGATTCAGAATGTTCCTTTGGAGTCTTTCCAGAGCACTCCACAGTCTCCCTCATACTAGCCATGCTATTGGTATATGTAAGTTGAATTATCCTGAAATATAGCTGATGGCACACCTAAAAATACTTGTAGGACTTTATGACAGGTTCAAAAAGTATCTTCTGTTGACGTTTTAAAATCAAAATGAGTTAAGGGTTTGCTTTGGTGTTGGTGTTTCTAGAAGAAACCTGAAAGGACACTGAAATCATAAATACATGACCAAGATCTGTTTTATTGTTTGTTCTGTAAACAGTTCATATAACTTAAAAAAAAAGCAGCTATGCTCCTAATAAAAGCAATACTAAAATTAATAATGTAAATGGTGTGAAAACCAATCCAAACTTGCTTTTTTAGAGCAAGAATATGTCTGAAGTCTCATATTTCTGGAAAGTTTATGCATATTTTACACTGCAAGTCTAGAACGTTATTCTTCCTGCATATGCCAACAAAACTACAAGATGACTTCATAGAACTTACTCAAATTTGGTAAAGATGGTGCCAAACTAAGCTACTGCAAGGAAACCTGCAGGCATACCTGAAGAGATGATGAACTAGAACCCCCAATACATCAAAATATTTAGCTGGGATAGTTGAACTTCTTCAGAGTAGGTAGTACAAGGCTACATTTTTAATTTGTGCTGAAAACAGTATTGACATGTTTTGTTTCTGCCAAACAGCACTTGCACAGAGTCAAGGCCTTTTCTGCTCCTCATTCCACCCCACCAACAAGGGGGCTCAAGGTGAACAGGAAGCTGGAAGGAGACACAGCCAGGACAACTGATCACAACTGAGCCAAGGGATATTCCACACCATATGGCATCGTGCTCAGCATGTAAAGCTGAGGAAGGAAGGAGCAAAGGGGGGGACATTAAAAGTGATGGCGTTTCTCTTCCCAAGTCACCATTATGCACGATGGAGCCCTGCTCTACTAGAAATGTCTGAACACCTGCCTGCCCATGGGAAGTGGCGAATGAATTCCTTGTTTTGCTCTGTTTGCGGTCACGGCTTTTGCTTTGCTGATTAAACTGTCTTTATCTCAACCCATGAGCTTTCTCCGTTTACCATTCTCATTCTCTCCCCATCCCACCAGAGGGCAGTGATTGAGCAGCTGTGTGGGGCTGAGCTGCCTACTGGGGTTAAACCAATTACTCAATGGCCCCAGATGTTAATACTATTTCAGCACCTGTCTACTCCTTCCTGTGTGCACATATAACCATTAAAATATTTCCTCCTAATTATGTACCAAGTCTACACAATTAGTTATCTGTAACAGACCTCATCTATAATGCAGGACTTGTCCTTACTGATGAAATCCAGTTCATGCAATACTGTGATTACACAGTATTAATTAGTAAAATAAGTAAGTAAATAAATACAACATATGAAATAAGGTTATAAAACTAGTTTAGGGATATATAATATATATATATATATAACAATCTCAGAAAAGCTACTGTTTCAAAAATACAGTAAAACAAACCTCTTTAGTATAAGACTGTATTGCTTCAGTAGTTTCTATTTTTCGTTTACATCTCTGCTTTACAGAAATACTGTTGTTGTCCAAGTCTTGCATCAGTTTAAAAAAGGCTAATTCATTAAATAACACTTCAGAGATCTCCACAAGAAGGTCCTCCCCACAATCTTTTAATTTTCTACCAGCAAATTTCGCCAGTGAATCCTGTGAAAAGAAATAATTCTTCAGTTTTTGAAACAGGCTTTCAAACTTCAAAGACTAAGTATTTTTCATATTCCCAGTAACTCAAAATTGGTTATGTATATAATAGCTTGTATTTTTTTCAAATGTTTTAGTGTCTAAACAGATTAAGTGGTCACATAACACTGGGTTTTGTAAGCTTATGTTTAAAACTGCATGCTTGTAGGGAAAAAAAAAAAAGGAGCAGACTACTGATTTTCAGGAATTTACACAAAATATCCATGAAGAGCATCACCAGAGCTCTCCCTGAAGTCAGCCACAGGTCAGAGATACACCTCTCATTATCCTGCAGTGATGAAAAAGAAGCTCTGTGCATGGCAAATCTTAAATTTGGGGAAAAAAGATAACACCTCATCACTGTATCAAAGGTGAAGGAGAACTGTAGCTATGCTACTGAAGTTGTAAAATACAACTTCAGGGAAGCTGGTTTGTCAGTTGCTCATTAGCCAACTTGGAAGAGTTGCAAAACAGCACTGAAAAACTACTAACCTGAAGTATACTGCCCAGCTGCTTATGAAAGAACTTCACAAATTCTTTACTTTCATCATTTTGTTGTGTAAGAGTCAAGACCATACGTCTTACTGATGTCAGTAATTGAGAAGAACATACTTCATCCATGTGTTCCTAAACAAGCATCACAGAATGAGCTTACTTACCACTTCAAAAGAAAAGTTAGTCATCAACTCATATACTGACACTAATTTATTAAAAAAAAAAAAAAAAAAATCACCTGTCCAGTGAAGGAACAGGACTTCACAAACAGGTTCTAATCCATCTCGCAAACACCACACTTCACTAATGACTGACTGATTGGTCATGACACTCTGGCATGGCAACAGTATTCAGTTTTTAAAACCTAATATCAACCGAGAACCTTATGACACAAACCTAAGCTTATATACTGTGCCTACTATAAAAGGGAACAGGGAGATGACTTAAGCATCTTATAACTCAATCCTCTCTGCTCTTCACCTTGCAAAGAAGGAACTGTGACTATTTCTCCCTCTTTAAAGAAATACATTTCTGCTCTGTATTCACAGTAGTTAACAAGCTCTCAACAACTTTAAAGTTATTTGTAAACATGAGAAAATAATGCTAAACATCAACAACTCAGAGCTATTCTTCAAAAATATCTTGTTACATTATATGTAACAGTCTTAATCAGTTATCTCAGTTCTCTTTGCTGAAAGGCAGCAAATATTTCAGAAGGACATTCTCAAACATTCCTATTTGATTTGGTCAGCTCCAAAGCAAGCAAACTCTATTCTTTCTGATGTCAAGTCCACCAGCCCTGTGAAATCTAGAAACCTCACCATTTCTTTCTCCTATTATAAGCTCCACAAAACCTTTCTGTGGGAGGACTTAGTTTTTACTTCATCCTCAGCAAGGTCTGCAACTTAACACACACTTACTGATAGCTGTTTCTAAGATCCAAGTGATCAATTTGAAATTACATTCTTCTGTGCAGTTATGCAGATCCTTTTCCTATTCTTCTAACTCACACTATATAACAAGGAGTTCTTACCTTCAGAAAAGGAATGACCTCTTTCATAATTGCTTTAATCTGCCGGTCAAGCTGCTGAGTATCTATACGAGGACATGGAACAGCAGAAACTTCACTTGACTGTGGCACAGGCTGACATGCACTGGTACCTGGACCTCGTTTTAATTTTAAAAAAAAGGCACAGGTAAGACATTCAATACTACTATTAAAGAATTATCAATTTCAAAACCATATTTTCCTTTTTAAAAAATTAATTTTATTTCCTTAAGTATGCAAATATCCTTTGAAACTTAGCTAGGTTTTCACTATAACTAAAAAGAGGAAAGCAATTCAGCCAATTAAATGATTCTTCATAGTCAAAGTAATTATTTTCTAAAACTTAAGCAAAATATGTGTTTATGTGCATACCTTCTAATTTAGCAGTAGAAGCACCCTGAAAATTACTAGAGCAGCCCTCAGAGCCAAGGGTACTTTCAGCTTCAATTTTCATACGCTCATATTCCCTCATCCAAGACAAAGCTTTATCTAAGTGAATCACTGTGTTGCCTATATTTAGAATAAAAACATCTTTTAATCTATATAAAAAGTTTTCAATTGATAGACAAGTAAACAATGATAAAAATTAATTCAAGGCCACAAGTTTTGAAATCTACGTATAACTGTAGTTGAGTCATAGTATTTTATTACACACTTCGATCAATTCAAAGTGTTTCACAAGAGGCTAATTTATCTATGTTTTGTTTAACAAAGTATGATTGCACACTAAAAATCAAGTAACAGTGTACTACTAAATCATAGAGAATTGCAGGCATTTTGGGAGGGAAGGAGTAACACAACACTAAATTACATCACTCTTACCAAGGTCATCAGTGGCAAAGGGTTCAAAATTTGAAGATGTAGACATAGTACTCCCATTGTCTGCATCATTTTGTTCACAATCTTGACATGCTTCTGTAGGAAAGTTCTTGCCAAAAGTTTCCTAAAAAACACCAAACAACTGAATACAAAGAAAGAATGCACCATAGTCTCACAGATGTGTCAACAAACCAGCAATTCCTTTCAGCCACATGCTTTGGTATCAAGACGTGTCACCAAGTGGTCTGACTAGAGAAGAACCTTGCTTTCAGGATATATATCTATCAAGCGATTCTACCACGTCTGTTTCAAAGAATTCAACTATAAAACTCATGAGAAACTAAGAAGGCATCAGTGATTTCTTAAATTAAAAAAAAAACCCAAAATATTTGGAGAATCTTGTGATAAGTAATTGCCTTAATCCTACTCAGAAAAGGATTTTGGCTCTTTTCGAATATTAGTTTCTGATTTACATCCCTCTACATGTTCTATCCATCCCTGACACATCATTCATTTGCAGCATCAAGAATCCTACCATATGTTATCACTTTTGCATTAAGATTCTCTTGCAACTCTTTGTTTAGAAAAGTCAATACTAATGTCAGCAAAATTCAATCGCTACTATGAATATTTCAGTAGACAAGCATGCATGTGTGTAAACTGAAATACAGGAAAAGTTGCCAGTAAACCAGCTTCTGAATTTTAAAACTTACATCATCTGTAGAGGCAAGGCTTTCACTGGGAGTCAGTTCAGAATTCGATGCCATCCATGTTGCAGAATTCAGTGATTTTGTGCACTTCCCTTTTTCATTGTTCTCTGATAAATGTCTGGTTACTATGTCCTGGAAAAGGTAATAAATCTATACTGTAAAAGAGGATCTAAGGTTTGTTTGATTCATACACAAGATCAACAATTTTGTGCATACCTGTAAAGCATACAGGGCCCTTTGCCTCAGATAATCTGTATTTAGCAGCTGAAGCTCATGGAAAAGTTCAATTAGAAAGTGGGGACGAGACTCATTTTGTGAAATAAGAGTTGCCACTTCAGAATAAATTGTGTCTCGCAAAGCTTCAAACATAGAAAGATCACTACCAGTTTCTGTAGAAAAAAAAAGGAACTTGTTAAGTCCATGACAGGGATCCATTTGAAAGACAACTGCCTATCAGGTATGCAAGTTACAGGTACACAAACTGTAATTCAATCATTGTACATTCCATTATATAGCTGCTTTTGTAAAGCTTACTCATTTCCTGAAGAGCAAATATTTAAACATTCTGAAATTATGCAATCTTTTATATACAAAATATAAGGCATTCATAGGAATAATTTTCTTTACACTTCTGAACAATACCTTTAGAAAGTAGTCTTTCTAAAAGAGAATATTGCATATACCACAATGTTGCTTTCAGAATAGGTATTCAACACTGAAAATCGAGTTTTAAGATATTTCACACAAGACAACCAAAGGTCTCAAGTTTATACAAGTAGTCCACACTTTTGCGACAAAGCATAGAGAAAGCTCTAGACTGAATTCAGGAACACCACTCCTTCCCACACAAGCATAAATGCTACATTCGCATACATGTCTAGTATCACTCCTGAGTTCACATAAAACCTCCTACCCTTAGGCCCTATTACATAGGTGTCAGAAGACAATGTGTTCCCTATGTCTCCCATTCCTTTGAAAATTAAGGATTATCCTTGCATCACAACAATCAAGTTATTACATACATACTTCGGAAAGTGCTGAATGGATGCAAAGTTAAATTTGGAAAACTCAGCTTAGTTTAACAGATGTGTATTTGTTAGTATTGAAGTTAATGAAGTTATTAGCAACACAGCAAACATTACTGTGCAATGTGATTATCTGCAAATAGTTTACCAATATTTTTAAGCAAAGGCAAGATTTTCAACCTTTGACAGAAGTCACCATAAATTGCTTCCCTCCCCCACTAATAAAACATAATAGCTTTTAAACTTACTAAAAATGCCTACTAAAATTATTTTTTGTTGTACTATCTACCTGCATATTTTCTGTTTGTAATTGTGACTATCAAGAAAGCAGTAAACACATTGTCCACAATACAATTCCAAGTAGATTGTAACACTGCATTTCATGCAAATTACAAGTAACTTGTCTTGTTTGTAGGGAAGGTGCTGCAATAGCACTAATCTTGAACATCTGCTAAACAGTGAGTTATAGGACCAAAGCAAAGAGAAGAAAAAAAAAAGTAACAGGATATTGTTGAAGCTAAGCAGTGAATGCATTACCTGGCACTTCAATGCATGCATTTCTGTTAGACTGCTGCAGAATTCTCCTAGCATGCGCTGTAGGAAAGTGGGGATAGACAGTGATAAACACAAAAATGCGCACCAGAAATAAAGACAGGGTCTATACAAAACAGCAGAAGGAGGACTGCTTAGTCATCCAAACCACATCAGAGCTGCTTATTGTGAGAACGTGACTAGTAAAAGCTATTACACATACTAATAAACAGCTCTTAGTGGGGACACAGTTATGCTGGCAAAGCTGGGTATTGTTCTATGACAACTAAAATTTCTACATCTTTCAAACAAAACAAACATACTGGCAGAACCTAAAAAGACACAGGAGATTATTTTTATGATCTAGGTATAAGAAAAGCAGATGGCAAAAATGTGAGGGTTTATGTGATGTTACATGAATGAATTTGAATTATATTTGATGGAGCTCATTTAAGCATGAATAGAAAGAAGACATGTATGCAGTACAGGATTTGTTTAAACACTCAAAGTTTCATCAGTTGTGCAGTTACTTTCCATAAAATCACCAACAATTGGGCAAGATTGGCTACGTCTTTGCTTGTCTTACACGTTTGTCGCTAAGTTATTTTAATTAAGCACTTAATCTACAGAAAACACACAAAAACAATCAGTATCCAACTTTTTACACACTTCTGTGTTTGCAGCATCCTTAGATACTAAAATAGAAAATCCACATGCTAAATATACAGTACTGGTTTTTTGCCAAATTACACCACTTTTAAATAAACACGCTAGCAACTAAATATGGAGGTCCTTTACTCAGAGTTCACAAAACAATTAGACATTTAGAAAAGTGTACCTGAAGACATTTCTGTAGATCTACTGTATTTAATTATTTTTTCTAGCTGTTCCCGATTCCTTTTGCTGAACACTTTTGCATGAACCACCTCATCAGATTGCCTGCTTTTAGTGCTCTTGCAGGGTTCACACACACTAGAAGCGCTTGCACTTTCATAACCTAATGGGAGGAAATGAAAAGTAAGAAATAAAAAAGAAAAGCTTACAAATGTTTTGTTACTTTCAAAAATTTGTTCATGGACATTCCTAAAGATGCAAAACACCAATAATGTTTCCTAGCCAAAAATCTTTCTCGGTACACTGAAGGCATACAGTAGTACTAAATGCTCAGTGACTGCAACAGTACTACTATACATTGTTGTACTGTCCCCCTGTTCTCATTCAGTGTTTTACTGAAGCGTATCTTCCAGCAAATCACTCAGTTTGAAAATGAAGACAATGAAGATGTAAACAGTTTCTGGTTACTCCAAATCTTCATGTATCTGCATCCATGATCTTTTCATGATCATGATATCCTAATCAGGTATGCTATTTACTGAAATACTAAATAACCTTATGTAGTTACAGTATGTAAAATGAACTCACATTTCAGTAACTTATTATCATTATTAGAGGTACCATGTATGCAGAGCAAATTCTCTGGAATGTAATGATTACAATACAAGCTGAGTTTGCCACAGTACTGAAGATTACTTTACAACCTACCAGTATTTTTAATTCTGCCTTTCAGCTGAGAAGAACTCTTCCTCTTATTCTTCGATTTGGGCGTTTTATCTTTTGATGCCAAGCTTGCTTGTGCTGATGCTTTTCTAGATCTAAATGTTTTTGTCACAGTCGTTGGGTCTACTGGATCAGGCATGCTACTAAAACTCTCCAAAGACTCTTCATCAAACTCTCTTCTCTGGCTCATATCAGACTGATTTTTGTGACCAGAAGCGACATTTTGTACTGAAACTGCCAAACCTGCTCTCAGCTGAAACTGATCATCTTTTTTCACTTCCTGGCCATCATTAAGCCAAGCTGATCTTTTTTCCATTTCCTCTTCAACTTGTCTATGACTCCTTCTGTCAAAAAGAAAGAGGAAAGACAGACCTCAATATATCATAACCTAGTCTCTCAGATGGACACAGCATGTATAACCAGGCAAACAGTTTATCCACAATGCAAATTATCTGCCCCTGCTAATTAGGCATCAACTGAACATTGAAAAAAAAATAAAATCTAGACAACTCTTTGAAGAGGAAAATTACAGATATTCATAACTATCATTTATTTCAACCTGAACATACTTATGCAGCTATTGCTGTGCTCAAATAGTACTACAGGAGAAAACATTTCTTAAAACAACAGTAGCACAAAAAACCAGGCATTCACTGAAATTATATTCTCTAGCTATTACAAGAGTTCAATTTCAAATAAACCCATGGAAACAAAATCTTCCTCTACTTACAAAAAACATCGCAAAACCACTCCAACACAATATTTGATTTTAAAACATTCATTAAGTGATACATTAATGGATATACAGAAAAGCAGAAATTGAACTGGAAGCTGCAAAAGTAAAGTTCATATTATAATCCTATTACAATAACTTTCCTCAACAAAAGATGAATTCCCGCAAGCCCCAGAAGAGGGAGGAAAAAAGGAGGAAAAATGATTAAAGGAGAGATGCACTTCGACATTAAATACCTTTGGTTTTCTGCTCCATTAGAAGAACTGCTTTCAAAAGGTTTGGGGAATGCCATATACTCAGTTTTCCCAGAAGCATTATTATCTAGAGGATGTTGTTGCTCCTGCTGATCACTGCTGTGTGGGGAAATATTGTGTGCAAAATCTCCAAAACCGGAAGGGAACACTGGATTATAGTTAATACCTACAAAGTAAACAAGAGAGTCAGAAGATCCCACCTCATTTATTTGTTATAGAAGTCCAATTTGAGATATAGTGTGGCAACACAAAATTATGAAGCAAAAACACCGTGGGGAAGCAAGCAAGAACTGTTTTCATCCTGAAAGCTCCGTAACAACCAGAATTTATGTTAAATGCAGGTTTCGAACACTACGGAATACTACAGTCCCATCAGTGGAGGTGAAGGTCCTTCAAGAAACCCCAGTACAGAGCTCCTACAAGTGAAAGTAAAAATAACAATTCCAAAAAAAGTCAGACTTCTGTCTGCCTGAAGATTGCATCAATACTTCAAACACTGTCAAATTTACAAGAAAAGTCCAATGGTACAAGTATTTATAGGGCCAAAGGAGTCACAGATTCAAAATACTTAACTTTTAACCTCAAAATCCTTACGGTAGTGGCAAACTGAACATAACTGTTCTTCTGTGCAAGTTCCATGTAATTTAACAAGTGTTTTCAAAGTAGAAAACAGACTTTAGAATCTGAAATCTACAGTCTAGGTCTATGCCTATTTCCTGGCTTCTTGAGATGATTGAAATATATTACGACAGTTTTGGCAACTTTGGACTATACAGTAAAATACCTACTTTTTTTCCATTTCAAATTCAACAGTAAAAGTAGATTTGATAACGAGATTAGGAATACTGCACCCAAGTAACAAAAATTAGTTAAAACACTCCATTTACAGAACAAAAATGAGTGTTGGAAGTTCTAAGAAAAACAGAAATAATTACCAGGTGCCACTCTGAAATTAGAGGGTTCACTTAGTCAGAACACTATTAAGTGACTGCTGAAGGTATGTGAATGCTTCAAACATTTGAAACTTTGAAAACTTTATGGAGTCGGTATTTTCAACTATAAGCAAATTCATATTGAGAAAGTCTTGCTTTCCATATTGAATTAAAAACATAAAATTGTTCAGGAATAAATGTTACATTTCTGCTTAAGATCACCTCAATATAAAGGAAAAGTTACAAAGTTTCAGCAAGTTCACACTAAGACTTCAATTAAATGAGGGAATGGAAGTTTTTGAAATTGATATTACTTCTCAAACCTTTAGTAATACCCACCTGGAGCAAAGGAAGAAAAATTAGTAAATCCTGGAACACTGATGAGGTTTACAGGTTGGGAAGGAAAGTTGAATGGACAGAAAACAGGAGACGGAGGTGGTGGTGCACTACTGCCTCTCTCCTTTCTTGATGGCTTCTCTTGACACTGTTGTTCTTGCTGGTGCATAAGATCATTTAACATTTGTTTCAGCCTTGAAAACAAGAAAAAACAATGACTTGGGAGAAAAAGCAGCATGCTGAGAAAACACTGTCAATTTACAGTAAAATAATTTGAGCTTCATATTATTTCACCCGCAGCATGTAATGTATGTACAGAAACACTCCATTCAGCTAATAAAAAACCTTCGAGAAAAAAATAACTTCTCTTTAATCCCAAGTGACAGACAGGCACAGGATTAAAACCAACTGCTCTGCAGGAATGGTCCTGTTTACAGGTTAAACAAAGTTGCAAGAACAACAAAAAACTGACACTATAATAAGAAATAAGCATGCTGAAAAGGAAACTTCAATGGAAACAACCAAATATACAAAATATTTGCAAAACTGAAGTTAAAATTATGTTACAAAACTGTATGAGAGGACAGTAGTTTTATACCACTTAACCAAATACAAAGCAAAGATAAAGAGCTTGAACTTTCATGCAATCATTGAAATGACTATTACAACTTTTTTTGTTCAGAAAGTAAAGACAGTACATCCAAATGGAAAAGAAGCATAAATTCTAACTGACAACATCAAGAAAGGAGAAAAAGCTTTTCTGCTGTCTTCCTATTACCATTAGAATCCAGAATCTCGCCAGGTAGTCCAACAAAAATTACAGACACAAAAGTGTATTCAAGAAAGCAAGTCTAAATCAAAAAAGCCAAATAAAGTTATCATAAAAGATTTTTGGAAGGGCTGCCAACTTCTGGTTCTCTTGAAGGATTACTCAAAAAGAACCTGCTCAAAGGTGTTAAAGCAGTAGTGAAAAAAAAACCAACCAGAAACGCTGCATACAATTTCAAAAGCTTGAGATCAACTTAGAAGTTCAAAAGTCTCATATTTAACCATTATCTGTAATCTTTTATTCACATGTGCAAATTCCATAGTTAAGCGCTAATACAGTCAACAAACCTTTGGACATTATTCTGCTGCCAAGTCAGTTGAGTGTAACACTGGTTTAATTGATGCATAATAAGATGTACTTGTGAAGATGCAACATTATTTGGCATCATACTGTATGGGCCTGTAAGCAATGTCTGTAGAAGGCAAGAGAGGGTCTGTGGAAAGAAAATACATAACAGTGACCAAAGTACCAAACCAGAAGTTACTGCTGGAGAGATTCAGAAGAAAAAAAAAAAAAAAAGGCAAAGTAAAACCAGCAAAATAACTGCTCTTCATACCTACCTGCTGATCCTGCATCAAAGTCTGACAAATGCTGACACTAAATTCATGCTGTTTCTTCAACTGATTGATCTGCTCTTGCCATTGTTCCTTTTCTTCCACATAAGAAAGTTCAGATATCCACCGAAGGTTCTCCTGACGCCGCATACTTATGTTTTGGTGTTGCCTGGCCTTCGACACCGGACGGTAATTCCCATCTGCTGAAAGAGGACGGCAATTTTTCCACCTGGGTTGGGCAAAAATGAAGAATGAGGAAACAATCCAACATTTCAACCAACTTCTAATGATACTTCCATTATTCAAATTATATTTCAATTGTACCTCAACAAGTCACTTGGCACAAGCCCTTTCAGTGTGACAGCTAATCCCCCCTGCCATTTTGTCAACCCCACATTATCCTAAACAAATAGAAAATAAGATCTCGCCAATCGACTATCACTGTCAAAAAAAAAGCACTAATGATATTTCTGGATTTTTTTTAGTATGGTCCATTACTGCTATATAATCTGAATGTCTGCAAGAACAGAAGTCACCAACATAGTCAATCCTGACTAGAAGGCCACTATCTACTAAAATTATTTTGGTATCAAAACCAGAAAGAATAACTGAAGATATTTACATTACTTTTAACATGGCATTTTCATTTAGCCACACAAAACTTATTAAGGAAGTCAAGCAGGTAAGCAAAAGTTAAAAATACTCACAAGACTTGAAAAATACTTTTCGAAGCTACAAAAAGCCAACAATTTAAAAGAAAAAATTTCAGAGTTAGTTTAATTCTCTGAACTACTATTTTCAAAGAGACTGATCTATATGACAGCAAAAATTTCAGATCAATTATCTTTTAAGCTGATTAAAAATACACAGGAACATAAGGGGTCTCTGTCACACAACTGGAGAGCTCAATGGCAGACATTTAATAAGACTGAAAACAGAAGAAATAACCAAATTAGTTATATGCATTGCAGCTGCAAAGACTCAGACAAGAAAATGCCACTACTCACATCTCCCTAGCACACAGGAAGTTTCCCCTTGCTGTGTAACGATGCCTTGTAGTTAATGCTTCTTCTACCCTCTTCCAAATACACTCTGACAAACATAAGATCAACAGGTATTGCTACTAACCTATCCTTGTTTTCTTTAACAAAATAGTCGTTTTCTGGTATGTTATTGGGATAAATAGAGAAGCTGTCATTCAAACTTGATGCATCTTCTTCCTCTTCTTCCGCCTGATCAACACCATCAGAGGCGTAACCGTCTTCATCTCCGTTGTCTTCATCTAGTGCACACTGGGTAGAACCTCCCCAGGTAGCCATTGTCCTAGCAAACATTGCAGGGGTAAGGGGAGAACAAGGATGTTTGCAAAGGAGGTGTTTTTTTTTAAGTTTATGACAAATGATTAAAACAATCTGTTGATAATTACAAGTCTGTCTATCTGCAATTAATCAAGCTGCACCAAAATGAATTAAAACATCTCACCAATGCAAAATTAAACTTGTATTCTTCTAATACTGGGACAGTTAAATGAAATTACTTACTATTTTGGGAAAATACTACTTTACTATATTATAAATGGGGCAGAGATTAAGAACACTTATTCTGGTCATTTGGCATTTCCCTTCATTTTCTTCTTCTTAGGCGACTTTTCCCCACTTATAGAACAGGAAAGGTTAAATATGCTGGAAAAACCCCACAAAACTGGCAAGTTGCCAAGTAGCAGTCACTTTCAGAAGTCAAGAAACTAATTTACTGCTCTGCTATATCATCACATTCAGTGCTCAGATGAACACAGAAAATTGCCCCAACATTGACATCTCACTAAACAGGAGCACTCACTGCTTAACACAGCATGACTTGTGCTCTTACTTTTCTGTCTTATTCTGCTGTGGAGTACACTGAGCTTCTGATCCTTCACTTTTAATAGATGCAGCAACAGTAGATATTGTTTCTGCGAGCTCTCTCCTCCTCTGATCTTCAGCCATTAAAGCTTCAAGTTGCTTCCTTCTCTGTCGCAGTTCTTCTCTTAAAATCTCATGTCTTCTCATCTCAGACCATAACTGTTTGAAGTAAAATGGAAGAATGAGAATACAATAGTGCCAAAATTTTCAGAAAGAGCATGTAATATCCAGATCATTATTTAAGACAATTTTGGAGGAAAAAGGGAAGAAAGATGCACAGAAGATAAACTAAGTTCCAAATACTTCCATCATTTTCTTTATAGATGACTTGTCTATGGTATACCCTACCAAATGTTCACAGTAAAAATTCAAAATTCATTCAGCTTACACATTAACAGCTGGCAGTAACTGCTATATTTAAGGAAAAATGTCTTGCCAGTTCAGGGCAGTATTTTCCTCTTTCCACAAACAAAACAAAGAAGTTATACAAGTTTTGTTAAAGTGGCTACTACTCCACTCCCCACACCACGTACTTAAAAACATGTCCAAGTCACCTGGAACTTTTTTCCCTTTTTAAACCTTTTTAAAGTCACAGAATATCAAGTATGAAATACCTCATTGCCTACTGTTACAGATTGATCACACTCAAATAAAGGCTTGCCAGCTGTGTTAAACTCATTCATGGCCGGAGTCAATGCTGCTTGTGAAGTCTGTCTATTTGCTGGGCACTTACCCAGGCCAGCTGACACCTAGAAGAGAAAGCAAAATGGCAAAATAGAGCATAACAACTTTCTAAAACTTACCTGTGGCTAAAATCAAACACAGCTGAGGTAAGAAAAATCAGTATTCTGGGAAAAGGGAGGGATTTTTGAATCAAGGCTAAATACTTATTTCAGAACTCAGCTAGGAATCAAAACAACTTTATGTAATATTATACAATGCTTCAGTTGCACAGGTGTTGATAATTTACTGCTCACTTCAGAGAAAGAAGTTAATCTTCAAGGAGCATGAAAAACAGTACAGCACTGTGCAGTTAAGTTTAAATGCAAGAAAGTATTGCTTATTGTTCTGAAATAACAGCAAATGACTACTAATAGAAGTGAAGCAGCAGTGACTGGGAGGCACGGACAGACAAATTTCAGGCTAAAAATAAAATACATTCTCTATCTTTGAAAACTACATCAAGGCTTTTGAGGACAACCTACAGTGAACCTTAGAGCTTGATACAGCAGTCACTGAGCAAGAACAGTGAATGACATAAGCAGAACTCTTCTCTGGGTTTAAAAGTCCACCTGCTTACAGTATACAAGTATTACTAATTTTAAAGTTTTTCAAATTTTTATAGAGAAAAATGCCATGTAAGATATTTTATGTTTTGTTGCTCAACACCTTAAGAAAGCAGAGAAATACATTCTACCTACTTGAAGGTCAGGACAAGCTTTCTGTAACACTTGAATTTTCTCTTGAATTTCAATCAGTTTTCTTCTTTCTTCTTGTAACTGCTTAAGCTCCCGTTGCTGCTGCTGAAGTTTAGCTTCATAAAACTTCTCTCTGTGTAAGTAAGTTACCCACATGTTACTTGGCAAAAGGTTGCCTAAAGCATGACTCTACCATCCTTTGACAAAGGTTTACCTTGCTTTTTCATTTAGTCGTACATCTTTTTTTAACTTGTTGGTGCTAGGTCGGACGTTGTTTGGTTGTTGCTTTGTCTCTTCCATCTCACCCAACAAGTCACCAATATTAGATGCATTTGCAATTGTTCCTTGAGGTTCTGCATCATCATCCTGAAATAATGTCAGAAAGGCAGTTGGACTGTTTTCAAGTTGACACGGAAAATGTAACTAGTTTTATTTGTCAAACTGATTTTTTCAAAACCAAGCAGTCTGAATAGCTTTACTTTTATTGACAAATAATGAACTGAGAAGTTATCATCACCATGGCATTATAACTTTATGCTAAATTAATGAGAAAATGTAAAGCTATAAAGCTCACACTACTGAAACTTCCACTATAAATGCAAGATAATTTGTCTCATTCTGGAAGCAAAAACCATTTGCTTGTGACTTAGTGGGCAGAAACACACAAGCATATCAAGAAACAAAGAGGGAGGCAAAGAGGAGTAGGAGTCTTAGGTGAACAAAACTGCTTAATTACTGCAGTCATAAAGCTAAATATTACTATTAACAACTTAAAATCACAAAACTACTCTTGAAAATTAAATCTAAAATATTTTAAAGAAAGTCTTCTACATGGTTCTCTACTCCATTTTTTTTCCCCATAATTTCTCTACTTTCAGTTCTCAAATTGAAAATATGAAAGCTGTAGCCACTGCTGCTTTTGTTTTCCAACATAACAGACTCTGCTGAACAGGAGAGATCATCATCAGTGAGCAAGTATGTCACAGCCCACAGACCTACAGTACCTTTGCTGAGTACATACAAATAACAAGCCTTATAAATATGAAAGATTGAAGACATGTCATTAACTAGGTTATTAAGGAAGCTGCTGTTTCATCTCTAATTCCAAATAATACCACTGTACAGTTAACATCTCTATGCTGATTATATAATTTCCCAGATACTGAGAAATTTTTGATAGGAGTAAAAACTTGAAATAACAAAATTGCATTTATACTGTTGCTATTGTGAAACGTGCATTCTAATTGAGATTGATTTTAAATTTCTCACATAAAGCTTTTACATTTCTGATACACCTATGTGTACTCAGTATGCAGACATTACACTAGATGGTGCTCGAATGTGAGCATTCTGTACGGGCATTGTATCTGTGAAACTGTACTTTTATTTTTTTTAAATTTAGCATGAGATATTCTAAATCAAAAACACTTTAAAGTCATAGTTGGTCCTCAAAACTCTAAAATAAACAAAAAACACTGACCCCAGCCAAAATACCCCAACTCAAACATGTTGCAACATCCAAGGATTTTAATGCAAAACATTTTTCTTCACTGGCTGAACAATGTCATAAAACCTACAGTTCAAAAACCTAAACCTGCTGAATATTCACTACCATCTTAAAAACATAGACTAATATTATTTTTTAAAACATTAGACTTCTTGCTTCATATTTTGTAATCCAGTGCTAAGGTTAAATATTAAGGCCATCCTTCTGTTAGGTTAGCATCCCTCAAGAAAATTCCAAATTTGAACTTCAGAAGTACCATACTTAAGTTCAGAAGAAATAAACAGTATCTCTTTTCCCCATTCTAAAAATAAGCATTTTAATTGTTACATTATGCAGAGTATTTTTCCCTATTAGAAGGTATTCATTACATGAGATAATGAATGCTACACTTCTGTGTACATGTTTATATTTATAAAATACCTGCACCATAGCAGCAAGGTTTTGCAACCGTCGAAGTTTCTGTTTTGCAGCTATGAGCCTATTGATCTTCTGCTCAAACTCAGCATCTCCAGCGGCATCACCCAGGCTGCTTCTGTGACTAGACACAGAATCTTCACTAGCTCTATCTTCCTCCACTTCATCATCTTCACCTTGGGGTAGATCAAGGTCTTTGTCATTCTCCCTATTACAACAGTCTAGAAGCAGGGAGAGGAGGAAACAAAACAGTACCAAAGACACATTATTGAAATTCTGAAGCCCACTGTAACTACTGGATGTTAGAAAAATATCAGCTTAATAATTACTCTTGAACATTTTGCTCATCAAAGAAGGTTCTCCCAAATTCTGTGCAGCCATCAGCTTTATGTGCACTAAGACATAAAATTAACAGATGATTTAGAACATACCTAGAGCAGAAGACATCTTTAGAGTCCTTATATTAGCAACAGATCGGTTGTTTATTTCACAGTCTGTATTAAGATGTCTTCCATCTCTGTTATTAGCTCCACACTGTACATTTGAGTTGCTATTTATTTCACTCCAACTACTGATTCCTTGAGGGTTTCTAGGGTAAAATAAATTACTCATGTTAGCTTTTTAAGAACTGATATGGATACAATTTTACTTCAGCCTTTTTTTACCTGGCTTTTATAGGAATGTGTCCTGACCATTAAAATAAAAATACACAACCCCATATAAAATCAGTCCAGACATTTGGAATTTTTCAGTATTCATCTCTCCAACAGATCATTTTTTTAAAAACAATTGGAAGCAGCTATAAATTATTCCCCGCTAGAGCTATAACAATAAAAGAGACTTTCGGGTCTATGCCTGTATTATAAAGGCTTTATATGATTCACAGTTAAATGAGTATTTTTTTCAGCACAGTGAAGATCCTTGATGCACACAGTTGCCCTCTTAGACCATAGCTGTAAATACCTCTCTAAACTGAAGTTTGGTTTAGCTGCAATTCCCCTGTCTAGGACTGTAACCTTCTAGTGGAATTCCATACAAATAATTCAGTGCTTAAATCCAAAGGAATTACAGATTTTTGAAGTCTCTTACAGTGATTTTCTAAATATCAACTCTAATCTACAAAAATAAGCTACCCAGGACAGGATGATTATAAAACATCCGTGTAACACAGCTACTTCAAATTAAAAAAAATGGCAATTTAATGTAAGCACAGATTTAAGCTATTTCTGGTTAACTGAAATAATGTACTGCAGGCTTCCTGAAGCAACAACTCAGCTACAAAGATTTAGGACAACAAAAAAATACAATGACCTAATATTTGTAATAGGCTGTGGATCCTCATGTTCAGAATCACTTCCCGATTCTTCTGTTTCTTCCTCCTCCTTAGTGTTTTCGTTCACAGCATCTGTCATCATATCAGATGTTTGCTCATAGTAGTGAACTAACTCACGTAACTCGTTCAGCCTCTTACGAACCTCATTTAGTTTCCTGAGGAGAAAAAAAAGTATTTTATCTTCTTTGTCATATTAATTGAATCTATGTAGAGTTAAAAAGTGTATATACAATTCTTAAAGTTTGCTGCCAGTTTCCTAGCTGTAATACCTTCTGTTTGAAGCTCTGAACTCATCTGACTGTCTCAGACCAATTATTAAAGAGTATATAATACTAAATTAAGTAGATTAAAATATGGAAACGGTAAAGTAACAAATTACTCAAAATCACTACTGCACGTTATGAAAAGAAATTAAAGAACTTTTACTGAAGCTTTTCTGTTGGATTTAGATTGTCATCCTCTTCACTCTCATTTTGAGAAACCAGGGAATCAGGAGGATAAGGAGCAGATGCCAGGCTATTTGATTCTCCATTGACAACAGTTACTATGCCTACAGGACCAGAAGCAGCTGAAGTTGTACTTCTTTGATCGATACTCCTTTGAGGAGAACCTGAAGCAGGAAAAACTACAGGAAAGAAACACAGTTCACATGAACAATTTGCAATAAGGAATCTGCTTACCTGAATTATATTAAAATAACTACAGAAAATATTACCAACATACAAAACAGCAGTTAATAACTTTTATTAGAAAGATGAAAGCTTTTTTCTTAAGTTTCATGGCATGAAATGTCAATAGGTAGAGAGTAATAAGGTACCTTCTGCAAACAAGATTTCAGTTAGTCCCTTTTAGCTTTCTCAAATGTCCTAAGTGAAAGCTCTCATGCTGTGAATCTGCCCAAGGAGTTCTTTTAAGGGTTTATTTAAAGCTGAATTGCTCTTTTTCCTTTTTTTTTTTTTAATTTAAAATTTCCAAGTTGATAAAGAGAAAAACCCTAGCAATTTTTTCACCTCTGCTAAGCTCTTTTGTCCATATGCTATGGAACATAAATGTGATGTTTGCTTCTCTGAGCTGTACAAAATCATACCCACGTATGTTTACATTATATGCATTAAGTATGTGCAGAAAAATGAGGGTATAGCAGGGTAACTATTAAATCAGAATGTCCTCCTCCAGGTGCAGGCTTCCAGTGCCTCATTTCTTAATGTTAACTACAGTACACTGTGATCAACCCTCAGATGTTTTCAGCTACAGGATAAACCTCACCAGTACAAATGCATTTCTAGAAATAGAAAGTGGAGCTCCAAGTAGGCCCACATCAAGACACTAAGGGGAGGACAAAACCATCTAAAGAACAGGCCAAAATCCTTGCCCATTCAGTTAAGGTCTCCGGAATGGCCTATGGTTGAAGTCCTTGCGACTAGTACAGGAGAAAGCCTTTTGACAGTGGACAAGAAAACCCCATAATGCTGTAGAGGTACTAACATATGAAATGCTGAGTAAATAAATGCAGATGTACTGTGATAAAAAAACAGAAAGTTCGAGTTCCTATGGTCCTCTTCACACGCCAGACGTCTCACAGACAAGCCTTGAAGAATAAAACCCCTATCATCACATCCTCACATTAGTTAACTTTGATGTTATAAACCAAAGTGCCAGTAAAGATACTCATCATCACTTGTAGAGTTGCTCATTAAGATAGAAACTTATACAGCATTAAAAAACATTTACATTAATATTGCCCCAACACAGCTTTATCACCTGCACTTCATTAACCAATTGCAAGCTGAAAGACCACATTACAAATAACACATTAAAAAAGTTGTTTTTCTTGAAAAAAATACAATTCTGCCTGTATTTACTTACAGGAGGAGTTATTTAGATGTTGGTCACGAAGCGTATGAAGTTCTCCTAATAGTTTGTCCATTTTTTGCTTTTTACCCTGCAACATTCGCATCTTGTTAAAAAGCTGTGCCTTCTCATCTGACTGGTGTTCAGACACTGAAGAGTTTCTGCTTTGTGAAATCTCTCTCGTAAGTGAAAGACTTTCTGCTTGCCTTCTGTTATCTGGCACAGATTGTGTCTAAAAAGAGTAACGTCATTTTATTCAGAGTACGAAGAAAAAAGGTAAATAAATTCTAAGAAACAAAAAGCCCTCTTATGGGCTTGCTGGACTCAACACCAGAATCAACACCAAAATAAAGAACATCATAAAGGGAAATATACTGAAAACACTTTAATGATACATCAGTTATATACTGAGTTTATAATTTTATTGCAATATAGCAACTACTTCTCTGGACTTCCACGGAAACCAGCGAGACAAAGCATAGCTCAGTCAGTTAGTAACACTTAAGAATACAAAGATGCTGATTTTTCAAGGGGGAACTGATTACTTCACTAGCAAATGCAGAGAAATGAGCAAGACACATTTAACTGCACTATTAAAAAGATGAAGAAAAACTGATAATGGCAAAACTGATACAGTGCAGTCTAAGGACTGACCTGAGAATCATGAAGTTGGTTGTGAAAGCGCTGAATTAAGTCATTCAGTTCTTCATTCAGTTCTGACGTAAGGCTTACTCCTGAAACACTGCCTGTAGCCTCTGTTACAACTGGGCATATAGAAAGAGGGGGAAATGTAAATACTTTTCCACATCGATGAAATAAAGGCTATTTGATGAAAATCTGTGGTTTAACATTAATATACTGAAGTCTAAAAATACAGCACACATTTTAAATGCTGTGTCCTTTCCAGCAGCTTTACTGTTGAAAGATTACTTCCATTACAGAAATACTAACACGACAACTCAGAGCTGCTTTCTGAAGGACTGTACAAAAGGACTTGTTAAACTTGTTCCATGTTTTGCTAAAAAGGTCAGAGCAAAATGAAAGCAACCAAGTTGTCTAGGGCTGATAGAAACATTTTGTTAGTAATAAAATTTAGAAGTTAATTTAGTATAGCTAAACTAAGAACAGTATATGAAGTTTCATTTCTTTAAAATAATAAATTAATAGGACACCAAGCTTTCACATTGGTATAAGTTGTAAACTTTACAGCCACAAACAGAGTCTCGGGGCTTGTCCTTCAATAAGCTTTATGAGAGGAATACATTTAAAAGTAAGGTTTTTCCCCTGCCTGAAAGTTCATATTCAAATACTACTAAGATACCAAAGTGCCAGTTGATAGACCCAAATAACGCTTGCTTTTTCCCCAAATATGAACCAACGGTTCATAAGAAAAATAAAGCACAAATATTATTTATTCTCCTTCCAGATCGTGACTTCATTACATGCATAATAAAGTTTTGCTGTTTTCAAAGTTAAAAACGTTTACTTTGCCCTAAGTCAAATCTGAATCTTAACATTTCCTACCTTATAATTCTGGCACATACTGCATTTTTAAGTCAGTTGACACAAAGAGCAGTAAGAAACTGTCATTAAGAGTGATATAATAGAAATGTGAAACAAACAAACTTCGGTGAAACTCCTTCACCAAAGAATTAAAAAAAAAAAAAAAGGTTGTTATAATTTATCACAAGCAATCCTTTTTTCTACCCACTTCATCTGCCCACTCCTCAAGATGGAGCTTTGTATATTGCAGGAAAGCAGAGAAAGCAGACTCCATCACAGGTCTACTACTGCAGACAGGAGAACAGGAACTTTCAAAAACCATTTAGGAAACAAGGAAACACCTTTCAAAGGCACTTGCTTCTCTTGCTCCTGTGGCAGCTTTCTAAAATCTCTCCACCCTAGTTACACCTTTTATCCTATAATATACGAAATCAAGAACAGCAGAACAGGAAGAGGAGCTCATCAGAGCAAGGAACCTTAAAAGGAGACTTTTACAAAAAAGTGAAGAAACCAACGCCTTATTTGTACAAACTAAAGTACTTTAAATAAAAAAAATTTAATGTAGCAAGAACTACTATCCCATATAACCTCTAATCAAGCCTAATGGCATCTCTTATAACACAGACTGAATCTGAACTTGCTCAATGCAAAAATGTCATTCCCTATAACAGCACACGTAATTGTAGTCCATTTCAAAAGAAAAACTAACAGGATTTTGGGAGGGGTCCAGGGGGCCAGGATGAGTTTCCAACAAATGAAAATTCACGTGTCAACAGTGCACAGAACAACTGCCTCCCTTTTAAGACTGGGCCTTTGAGAAAACAACTCTGTTGACAACCCCTAAGCAGATATCAAGAAGTCATCTCTGTCCCAAAGATAACTTTGAAAAACTGGGAATATATGAAAAGAAATTAGTAGAATGCTTTTAAACTAAAGGTTGTAACAATGATGGTGCTTTAATCATGTCCTCAATTTACATACCATAGAATTTCAGAGTTCTAGTTTCACATCTACTTATGTGACTTTCATGTCTTCTTACATGACTGTTTTAGCAACTCTCTCCTTTCTTTTATCAAATAAACCATTAGTCTACTAATGGCTATTAAACTGTCAAGCAACCAGACAGCAAAAAAAACCCCAAAATTCTATAAAAAGCAAACTAAACCTCAAACTACTAACTGCCTATAGACAGAAGGATGTAGAAAGGGAGACACACTTTATCCCCCACTTGGATTCTTTTCTTGAAAGCCCTAGCACAACGATGGAGACCAGTGGCAGGCTTCTAATCTGACTGGTACTGGTGGAAGGCAATTCTTGGGAGAAAAACCCCACACTTTCAGGATTTTACAGTAAACCAAAGTAATCAGTTGTGTGTTTTTTAGACTGATACATCATTTTACAATGTTATATTGTGAATTCTTTTCAGAAATAGAAGCCTCCCAGTAAACTTTTTTAGAAGTGCATTATAAAAAGACTTTAGTGTTTATTCCACAACTCCAGCTTTAATCATTTAGTCACGGTAACATGACATTAAAGACACCACAATTCCACATACCAGAATCATCCAGGACAGCAATGGTTTGCTCTGCTTTATGCTGCAAAGCAAGAAGAGCTGCCTGTCTCCCTTGAAGAGCCTTCAACTGCTCCTGCTGTTGTAGCATCCTTTTCAATAAATCATGCTGCTTTTTCAAGTTCTCCAACTCCTCTTTGGCTTCCTGTTGAGGATCTCTGGCCTGCAAATAGAGAGGAACATTACCATAACTGCCACAATTTATTTGTTGAGTAAGAGTAATAGAAGTGTCAAAACAAGCACAACTGCATAGGAACCAACAGCCTAGTTGGTGTAAAAAGGTGAAAATTAAACAGCTTCACCTTTCCAGTAGTCCTTTATCTTTAAAAAATTTTAGACATCCAATAGGGAGAAGCCAGTATCACCAAGACACGCTTATCACTCTGGAGGTTTAAGTTTTCTTTAGAAATCCAGTCAGCTGACCTAATGTCCCAAAGACATCCCTCTGACTTTTAAATCATATAAGAGGGTGTTAACCTATAAGACTGGTAAAGGTAAGCAAGATAAGACACTGTATCATGGAACTACATGAAAGATCAATTGATTCACTGCCCTAAAATCTCTAAATCTTCAGCAGAGTGTTTTAGGCAGTTACTCTTCTCTAACCTATGTGTTTTGCTTTGTATGCTGTATTTATGGCATTGATGCTAGAACAGATCAGTTATGTAAATCAATTGCAAAACAAAAACTTGCACAGAATCCCGTCTGTATTATGTTTTTAAACATACATGGAAACAGACTTGAAAGAACGGAAGCATGTTGAGCAGCCAAAATATACTATAACTCAAGTTATTTTCCTCATCCTATCCTAATTAAGAGCTGAAGATTTGCATCAAAACTGTTACTCAAGGATTGCCAGTCAATGAAGTATTTTAATTAACTATTTTAATAATGAGACATCCAGTTAAGATCCTGATCCTGTCTGAAACTGCATTATTGCACTGTGCAGATGAAATCATGGAAAAAACTCCCTCCTTTTTGTTAGCAGCTAACAAGTATCTAAGAAGAACACTACTAACTTAAAAGCATAATCTTCTACCCACATACTGCTGAGTTCCTCCTGAAGGAGAAAATTCAGTTCAAATATTCTGCATCCAATGAAGCAGGTATCTGATTTACTAGTTTTGGGTATCAAGGAATGCTCAACTTTCCATCAGAGAAAACAGAACACAATAAGAATTCTAAACTTCTCCAAGTATCACTAAAAGATGCACTGCAACTGGCACTGATCATTCCTGTTAAACTTTCATCTTTTCTACAGAAAGCAGAGTAGAAACAAAATAGATCACACAATGAAATCAGCAGGAAGAGGAAGAAAGGGGAAAAGGGTATGTGTGTCAGCCTCGTTCCCTTACTAAATAATCCAAGCTTTATCTAAAGTACCTGATTTGCTTAAGTTCATTAAAATCGTGTAACAAATTTTTCAATCTTAGTTCTAAACTTGGACTAGTAAGCTTGATAAAAATTTTAAGCCTTTTATTTTAGGGAAAAAAAATAATCAAACTTAAGACTTTTTTTAATTAAATAAGAGCGAAGGAAAAGCCATAGAAAAGTTGGTAACAAGTAACAAAACAAGTTTTAGACTCTATGCTCCTTAAGTCTTTCCCCTCCCAACCAAATATTTATATAAACAGCTGTACAAAAACATTTGTGGAACAAGTTAAGGCTACTACTCTCTAATTTATTTTACCTATATGGTATTACCTTAAATTTGCATTGGCAGACTATTGGCATAACCATGACAAGTGTCTGAAAGTCACATTTATAATATGTTTTCCCCAAGAAAGGAACAACAAATCTGGAAGGATCATCTACATAAAATCACAGCACCTGCTGTACAGTTACATCCATGCTGTCAGTGTTAACAATTTTCTGTCAATGCTAACAATTAGGAAGAAAAAGTTGTCAAACATCTCCATTTAGAGAAAAAAACTCTAGGCAAAGAATATTCATTCAGTGCAAAGACAGCTGGATACACATAAGCAGTCCAATGGAAACATTTACTGTAAGTAACAAATACATTTAAAGCAATTATAAGGGAGATAGCGGGAGAGGGAAGACTAGCCTGTATAAACCCTATTTGAGGTTAAAATAACATTTTGAAGTATACCTTTGAAAGCAATCCATGTTCCTGGCTATTAATCCCACAGGGCCAGATTTCCCTGTCATTCAGAGCAGCTCTGTCACTTTTCCCTTTAGGGCTTGTTGTAACATCAATGTCTGTAACCTGTTCCTGTGAAGCTGAATTCCCTAGTTTGTCCTCAATGCGGGGCCGAATGCTCAAACTAAAAGATACCTCCTTTATCAAATAGTTTAGCATGTTAGATTTTGAAAATATGCTCCAACTTAGCATGCATTTTAAAGTTACAAACCTACTGCTTTATCTTGTCAAAAAATGAAAACTAATACCAAATAAGATCTACTAAAGGGTGGAGACATTTTGAGTCATTCTTGGAATTTGCATAAGGCTCCATATAGCAGAAATGTTCTATGACCAGAAGTATGCACTCTACATGTAACATACTCAAGCTGCACATAAAGAGAATTTACATGCAAAATGAAGAGCCAAACAAAAAAGAGCCAAACCACATTTTGCAAATACAAAGAAAAATGCAAGTTGACCTGGTTTCTTCTCAGAAAACATACTGGGCTTTTTTTTGCATTTTCCAATTTTTTTTTTTTTTTTTTTTTTAAGTTAAAAGTGCATCTTCCATGTGTATCATTTTATTTCTTTACAGGGATAGAAAGAGTTCTTACAAAGCCAAAAATAATTACAAAAGCTTCTTAATGTTTTAACTGCTTTACTTCCAAGCACGTAAATTCTTTTCATCCACAGAACATTTACAGTACTAACTGGCCAAAAAGAGCACCTGCTCTCTAGTACTTTTCCTCAGTACAGTAGTATCGGAAGAAGCAAAATTTAAGTTATTAAGATGCTTTTGTATCTACTACAAGCAATGTTTACCATGTTAAAAAAAAAAAAGTTTTTATAAATAGAAGGGAAGATTGACTGTTTATCTCAGCACTAAATTCACAACATTTTTTAAAAAGTGCCCATCTTGCCAAAAAATTAGAGAAACTTTTGTGCTAGGTCAATACTTCTATCACTAGAAAGATACTTGGACAATGGCCCACTAATGACTCATTTCTAACCCTCTCCTGATCCAAAACCAGAAAATTTTCCCTAGTAACAGAAACAAACTTATAGACAAAAAATTGCATAGAAAAATATTCTTTCCTACATCAAGCCAGTGAATGTTCTGCCAATGCAGAGTTTAACCCTTCTTTGTACTTTGAAGAATAAAGATTTTAAAAAAACCTTAATTTCTTGATTAAAAATAAAAAAAAAATCCTTATACTTTTGCTGTGACAGAATCATTATTTTTTTTCCCATATTTAAAAAAAAAAAATCAATACATGCATGAACACCTCCTGATCAGAGTGGTTGGGATTTACCATTTTTTAACTGAACTGCAGATTATGACACTATCATAACCATCACAAAACCAAAATAAAGCCTTCATTTCTAGCACCTTAATTACTAAAAGGCAGCTTACCGTGGTATCTGAAGCCTCAGACTGCACATCAATGTTTAGCGATGTGCTCTCACCTACAGAACCAGATCCCACAGCTGAATCTATAGTCCGAACATCATCCTCCTCATTTTCTCTAGCCTGAAACATTTCATTGGCATAAATCAAAAGCTATATAAGGGGGCAGTAAAAATGAGTCATGGAAGGTACTGCATACCAAAACCAACACCCCCAGTACCACCATCAAAACATCAATGGTCAACTCCTAAAAAAAGCTTACAATGCAGAAACAGATATATTATGTTCTCAAACTTACAAGTATCTTTTGCAAAAATTTCAGATAGGATTTCTCCTGCTCTTTAAGGTCATCTATAAGGTGTGATAAACGCTCAACATTGGCCGATCTTTCATTTTTCTCTACAAGATCATCCCGCATGGAGCTGGCCTTAGCAATATAGTCGCGAATTTGAACTAGTCTGCTCACAATCTGTAAAGACACTGAAGTTACTGAATGCATTCAGCTGCAGCTTCAACGTATTTAATGCACAAGACATGGTGACAGCAACAGCAAAGGAGTAATTAAAGGGGGGACACACCAGTACTTTCAATCCTACAAGCACACTTTCAAAAGTAGTTAAAAGTCAACAGCTTTTATAAGGATAGATTTACGCACGCGAGAAGTTGCAAGGCTGAAGCACAGGGCTTCTAGTCAACATAGGCCAAAACAGAAATGAGCTCATCAGCATAGGAAAATATTGAACTGTGAGAGTATTCTCTGGAACCTTATTAAAGGGAGCCAACCTCTAAGATGAAAATTAATACCGCTACTGTTACTAATAAGCGGATTTCTAAAGAACAATAGATGACTAAGTTTGGTTTCACATTTTCTTCAAGCTGCCTTACAGAACAGTAGGAAGTTAAGTATATCCAATAAACATTTATAGTTTTAAGAAATGTAGAAAGATGCACTGAAAATTAAGATATATAGGTATAGATATCAATATTCTGTAGACTTTATAGGCCATGTAAATACCTGGCTACTATCCATCATTTGTTCTCCCCTTCCATCTTCTTGAGTAGAGACTTGACAATTTTGCAAGAAATCCTTGCTCAGAGCAGCTCCAAACAACTCTTTACACTGCGCTGATACCCCACTTTCCTTTTTCTGGGAACCTGAGGCAGGATCTTTGCTTTTGTTAGTGTTAATCTGCATTGACAGGAAGTTGAATGGTTTTTTGCTTTCATTAAGTTGACGTTTGTTGTTAGCAGCCGTCGCCCTGCCTTGAGAGTCACTTCCAATGCTTCTCTATATAAAAACAAAAGAAAGAACAACTGCTTTATTATTTTCATCCAATATGTTCTCAACACTGATCAGTTTCACTGGTTGAATTACTATCTCAGCAGTATTATTAGACTGATTTTCAAGTTAACTAATTAGTCACCGACCAGCCAAAAGTTAGAGAAAGACAGTGGCCATTTAGTTTTCAGAAAGCAAGCCCATCCTCCCAGAATAGATAAGCAAAAAGGTTCTGCAGTTCCTCGGCATTTAGTTCCTCATTCTTGCTGTGGCCTCCACCTTTACCATAGTGAAAGGCATCCTACTTCTTCAGGTACATTTGAGAAAATAATAATGAAAAAAACAACATATTCCCCTGCAGGATATGATACCTCCTAACTTCAGCTTTCCTTTAGAACCTTCTGAATAGCAACATGCTGCCATACCATACAGTTGAGGAGGAACTTATACCCAGCCTTTATATTCTAAGTCAACACAATGAATCACACTTCAAAGAATCTTCACAACCCAACAAAGTTAGCAACAACCTTTGAGAAAGATGAACCAGCCTCTGTTTGGAAACTGTTTGCACAAATCTATGCCTTATTATCAAAGAATTAATCCCTCGTACTTTTCATTGTTTTGGGCAAGGGAAGGATCAATGTGCCATATTCACAAAAAAGAAGTTATGGCTCAAGAATTTGTGCCATAAAATTCTCTACACTCTACTGAGGAGCAGTTTTTAATGATACTCCTCTGTTTAATCCACAAGGATAAAAATGTTCAGAATCAAAAACTGGCACTTTCAAGAACAGAGTTTCAAAATAAGGTAACAGATATTTTCAAGTGGCAGACAAGTACAATGAGTGATCTGAGGACACAGAAATTTGTTAATGGATGAGAGTAAGGGAGTGGAGACAGCTAGCATTCTCTTAAGCATAGGAAAACTACGGTCCCAAACTTCCCCTAATTTTCTCAAGTTCAAAACCAGAACTTTGATTTGGCTCTCACGGTGCCTACAGGAGCTCTCTTTTACCCTATTCACTTACAAGTTTTCCTCAAATGTCACATTATTAAGAGATAATAACTGAATAAATTCTGTAGTCACATTTTGAGTGAGAGCTACTATTCACACAAACCTGATCCAGATCACTGAAGTTTATTCTTTGTTTAAGCCTTTCTAGTTCAGCCTGCTCTGGAACAGACATCTGGGTCATGTACCGAGCATGAGGAAAACTATGAGGAGTTCTAGTCTTCCGTCGTCCCATTCCAGGTGAGGATTCTGGAGATATATCATTAGTAAGCCTTGTTTCAGCCTCCCCACTAAGCTTTTTCTTGTTTTTTTCTGAAGATCTGTTTGCTTTCTTCTGTTGACTTCCCCAGTCCTTAAGGTGAAGGACAGAGAAGAAACAATGTCAGATTTGTTATCCACACAGACAAAAAATAAATTATTTCATTCAGTGGAGTATACTTCCATTTCAGAGGTAAAAATAGTAATCAATATCAAAATATGTTTTCTAGAGCAAATGTTACTTTACAAATAAAGTTTTCTCCACTGCATAATTAAAAATAGCTTGTCAGGAAATCTGAAATTAATTTTATCCTAAAATGCATGAAATTAATTTCAAATTGAAGCTAAAATCGTATTCTTCTTCTTTGCTGAGGACTTTCACTTCAGGAGCTTAGAACTTTTTAAGTTACAGTTTTCACTTTCACAACACCTACAACACTTTTGCGTCTAGCTACTTTATTTACCCAAAACACTTGCCATACATACTCTACAGGCTTCACAACCTCTGAATTAAACTCACTGCTTGCTTACATCTACCTCAATTTTTTGCAGCTATTTACCTGTAAAGCGGTACTGACAAAGCTTAGGGTTTTGCATTGTTACCTGCCAGTAACAGAACCTATCTGGTGATTCTAATGTACAGCATCAAACAGCAACAGCAAGACAAGAATAATGATACCGTGTTGTTCAGCCGGTCATCAAGGCTCTCATTGCTCCAGCTTGGCAAGTCCTGATCATTCATGCCTTCTTCAAAGGGACCACCTCCTGTTGCCATGACAAGCGATCAATAAAAACAACCTAAAAGAAACAATCTAAAAAAAATGTGCTGTATTAAAATCAGTTTACATACAATATTTTAAAGACTCATAATCTGAGATGACAACTACATATTAATTATAAAATGCAAACACAAGGCTGTTTTAGGAAACTAAACTCCCCATTCACTAAACTGTGTTACTAGAAATGTATCGATGAGAAGAACACAGAAACTGGTATTAAAAAATAAACAAGAAACAGTTGTGGGTTTGGAGATTTTTACCTTTGTTTTTTTTAATCTCTGCTCTACAAAAGAAACTTTTTTCTGGGCCGCTCTCAATTGTCCTCAGTTTAAAATAAAAGATACAGTGCTCAGAAAGACTGCTTTGTAATTCATAAAGCCTACACTTTTAAGTCCACGGTGACGCCTATTTGATACAATGAGTGACTGGAGACCTAGTACGTCAAACTTTCACATTCATTTTAACACTGATGTGCTGACAACAGAATGGCACACTCGATAAAATATGAGGAAAACAGACATCAGTAAAAGGATTTTTTCTCTCTTTACCACACATTAAGCTCTTTAAGCAGTCAATGCTGTGACACATTATGGTTTCTACCAAAACCAAACAAAATAATGTGGATTTCCTAGAGCTTTGCTGCTCTTTAACAGTGTGATTCTGTGCAGTATGAAGCAACCTAACTGTAAAGTTTTCATTTTTGCTTCTGGTCTTCACATTAGAAATAAAAAAGTCAATTAAGTCGAAAGATTAGAAAAAAGTATTCCTTTATGGTCATAAAATTAGATTAGCCTGTTTAAAAAGGTGAAGAATACACAACTATATACACTAAGTGCTGCTAGCACAATTCCACTGCACAAAGCTACAAACTTTACCTATGAAGTACTGTTACAGATGCAGAAGAAAAACTGTCTTGCAGAGATTTAATTTTTCCACCTAGTTTTCACTGCTGTGTTAGGGCATGAGCCAAGCTTTATTTTTAACTGAAAAAAAAAAAAATCAAAAAGGACAACTTATTTGTCAAAATTTTACTGCAGCCTATCTACTATTAATTTTCACACAGTGCAGGTGATGAAATCATCTGAAGCTCAAGATTAAGAAGTATCTAAGAAGTTCGCTGGGTTTTTTTAATACCAGTTCAAGAAAAGAAGACAGATTAAACCTGAACTAAGTTTAAAAGCTATACTAATACATCTATCTTGCTTAGGTATAGGATTCAATCAAAATCACACAATACAGCCCCCTCAGTAGGCACACCTGCACAAGGCAGTATTTCTGTGCAAACACAGCCTATTACTGAACCATAAAGGAAATGGGATCTACCAGGTGTGGTCATTATACCATAACCGTATCTCCACTCACATTAACAGTTAGGAGTAATTCAGCTTCTCTATCTCGCAAGCAGAATCATAATACAGGTAAAACTCAGAGCTTTGGGAACTTCGCCCTACTGCCCCTGCACATTAATCCATACTCCCTTCTTCGTCCCGAAAACAAATGCATAGCTATCAGTTTAAAACCAGCTACGCTTTCAAAGAACTTTCCTCAGTTACAGATAAACTGGTCAGCTTTGTAGATCTGTGAGACCCAACATCTCAACAGACACTGTATCCTGACCTATGTCACTAAGCATAATGAGGAAGATTAGAGGCCATCTGGGTTTACAGTCCAATTCAGTAAGCTGTTTCCTCATCATCATGTTATATAATTCACTAAAACCATTGCAAAAGTAGTTTTTCCCTACCTTCCATGGTAAAAAGAAGTGGCAGTACTCATGCTGACGTAACAGAAGTAACTACTCATATTTATTTCTTTTAAAACTTCCACAAAAGCTGTCCTCACCTCTCTTTGCTGTAGAAGTCTCTCATTACCTCTGAAGTAAGTTCACTGCCCCAGATGGAATATTCTGAATAATACTCTCAAACAAGGATACCAGACATATACAAACAGGCCCTGATAAACACAGCTCAAAAATAACAATAACCTGATTATTTCCAGCCAGCAGATTTTAAAGTGTTCTAGCAGAACTGTGGCCCTCCCAAAAAGCAAGTTTCTAAACTTCCATATTATAGGCTTTGATATTTCCAGATAAAGTGAATTTAAGATCCAAGAGCTCTGCTGGTATTTTATTCCTTTAACTCAGTTAAAAAACACAAAAAGGTTCAGACAGCTTTTTTCTTAGAAATGAAACTGTCTCATCTGAAGCTGTGTTTTCTTCCTCCACACGCATTTCATCAACTTGCATTTTTGCTTAGTTTTCATTTTACCAGCTATTTCCACAAGAAATCTTCTTCTAAATGCTTTGGTATCTTACCATAATCTATTTCTGCATCCAGCAACCATTGCCAATTTCAGCTTCTTGCACAGTACAGAATCTGAGCCCTATTTGAGCATATCCGTATTGCCTTACAATATTTACACGGTCTTGAGGAAAAATAAAAAGGACTTTAAAGTATGTTTTCTACAGAAAAAATAAGATAACGTAAAATTATAGGCAAAACATATTTTGTACATATGCAAATTGCTCAGACAAACTACTACTAAACACGCTAGCAAAATAAAGATATGTATTTTAAAATGGTTTTTTGACTACAGCAGAGCTGCTCTTAAGATTTTTTTCCTACAGCATTCATGTGAACTGCAAGAGCTCTTTACAGCACCAAATCCTGCACAGAGAAAACTTTGGAAAATAAAAAAATTAACCAGAAAACAAAAGGTCGCAAAAAAAACATGACAGCGCCATAAAGGCTATAAATGAGACCAAGCATTTCTTTTAAATTTTAGCTTCTTAAGACGTGCGCTCCTCACTGGGTATTAACTCATTAAGTGCCAACCACATAGTACCATCGCACAGGTGCAGTCAACAGAACAAGTCCCCTCCTGTCGCACCTCTCACAAGCCGCACACTCACACACCCGGACCGGCGGCGGTGTGCCCAGCACTTACAGCGCCGGAGCCTTCCCGCAGTCTCTGTCGTCCCGACCTGCTCCGATCCCCCCGCGGGCCCCGAGCCCAGGCCCGGAGGGTCCCGTCTCCGCCAGCGGGGCCAGCGGACCGAGCACTGCCCCGGCGGCTGCGGCGGCCGAGCCCCTGCCGGAAGCGGGCGAGGCGCTCCCGGCCCAGGGGCGGCGGGCTGAGATCCCGCTCCCTCGCGGCGCCAAACCCGGCGCCGCAGGCGGGTGTGTGGGCGGGCTCTGCCCAGGGCGCCTCCGCTGCCCCGGACGCGGCGGCGTCTCCTTGGAGAGCGGGTAACGCGCCCTGCCCGAGTGGGGGGCGCGGCCCGCACAACACGCCGGCACCGCACGGCTTCCTCCAGCCCCGGACCTGTCCCCGAGCCCAATGCCCGCTCCCCGCCGCCCACACCCGCGGCCTGCTCCGCCCCGCCGCGGCCCCGATGCCACACGGGGAAGGGGCAGCTCGGGGGGC